>JAKUBA010000062.1:0-67926 GCA_030563065.1 Petasospora veronae | reverse complement strand
TCATACTTCCCACATGACGCGTCAGCTTGTTTACCTTAGCGCCATGGTGAGATCGCGGAGTCGCGAAACCACAACAATGCGCCATGGCTACACCCGGCGGCCCGCGGGCCCAGGCGCGCGCGCTACCCTAGCTAGTGTCTCTTCGCACTTTCTTCCTATTTCGGCTACTCCCTATTTCGGACATTTATGTCTAGAGCGCAGAGCGCCTACTCCTCATCCGCGCTCTGAAAGTGGTGCTGAAGGCCTCATATCTCTACGCAAATTAAGAGGTATCACAGAGCAGCTGTTACTTGCTTTAAAGTGGTGCAAGATACTTCAAAGACTGAAGTTTAGCGTGCCGCCTTTAAATACGCAAATCAAGAAAGTTTAGTGCTCAAAACATCTCATCCGCAAACCTCAAAACTATCCGCAAACGTATCCGCAAAATGTCTCAAGCGCCAAATTGATGATTTCTTTAGTGTTGAATAACAGCGGATTGGTGCAGTCAACTCCAACTAAACTTCGCACACCACAAGAAGGCATTCTGCTTAACATGTGGTGTATAGTAGACCCATAACAGGCCCCTCTGTTACACTAATATCTGAAGCTTTGAAAAAAAAGTCAATTTCACCAGAAAGAGGGTCTCTACTTAGAAAAATTATTTCTCAAACCTTTGTTACTGTGTATTTTCAACTTTTGAAAATATTAAAAGCACCCTTCAATTGCTTCCAGATTGGTACCACTCGAAATTAAAACGTCTTCCCGATTTATGGGATCGAACAAGATATCAAACTCACGGCCATTGGTCAAAAAAAAGTGATTTTTGAGATCAATTCAAATCATGGAACATTGGCCCATCCGTACACCAAGTCCTCAAACCCGGACATCACCCGGACACCCTGACAGCCCAGAGCTGTTGCAGTTCACACTCACTTAAAACCCACTTAAATGCGCAAGTTCCTCAGTTTGATGCCATGTAACTATCATAGATAGATAGTGAAACGGGCCAAGCATGAAATCAATAATTTTCTCTAGCTCAAGCCTCTTTTAGCACTGGTAGAACTGTATCAGAAGCGTAAGAGCCGGGGTATCCAATAGCCCAAGCAACGCGTGTCCTTCTGGTGGATAAACCAATCAGTCTAGAGTTTGAATATCCAGCCTGGTCACACATATGCCCTTTATGATCCACTGTTGAAAGTTTTGGAGTCACTTGATGGTGGACAATTGATATCTAAGCCAAAGCGTGAGAGACGTTTACTTTGGCTGGGCTTCGAGTGGTTATGAAGCCCCGACGCCGGGAGCTCTTTGAAAACCTCTAAGTCCATGATGACACGGGATAAAATGGCAGATGAAATGAATACCCTGACTTTGGTGGCTCAGTACAGCAAGACTATACGCTTATAGGGCTTCAAATACGTTCAAACTGGTTTATGACTAGTATCGAAAGCCCAAGCCGGAGTGATGACTCGTAGTACCCATAGGGGCCTTATTCATTTGGCCAAGAAGACAGGACATTGACTTTGAAGGAGATATTCAAACATGCCCTCTCTGAGCCGACTCTGTCCATGATATCATCATGAACTTCTTCAGAGGATGTACTTCGGCTATCGAAGAGGTCTACGGAGTGATTTGGTAGCCGTCAGTAGCGTTGTTGTGGATCCATGTGCATTCACCCGAGGGGTATTGCTCCTCAGTCGATCCAGCTGGAGGGTCAGAGTGGGTTATGAAGCCCCGACCCCGATTCATGAAAATCTCTAAGTCCGTAATGACACGGGCACAAATGACAGCTGTTGCAACACACTCACTTAGAACCCACTTAAATGCATAAGTCCCTCAGTTTGATGTCATGGAACTATCACAGGTAGATAGGTAAATGGTACATGCATGAGATCAAGAATTGTCTCAAGCTCAAGACTCTTTCAGGACTGGTAAAACCACCAGAAGAGGAGAATTGAGGATTATCCAATAGCCAAGGCAATGGCCATGCTGGCGGGTAAACCAGCCGAGTTAGCGCTTGAAGATTCAGTATGGTAATACATATGCCCTTCATTACCTACTGTAGAAGAATTTGGACTCACTTGATGATGGAGAATTGAGTACTGAGCCAACCCGTGAGAGACGTTTATTTTGGCCAAGTTGCAGACGGTTATGGAGCCCCGATGCCGGGAGCTCTTTGAAAATCTCTAAGTCCATGATGACACGGGAGGAAATGGCAGATGAAATGAATACCATGACTTTGGTGGCCCACTGTAGCCACGGTCTACATTGGATCAGCTTAGAACACATCTAAAACGGTTTATCATTGGTATCTCGAGAGTTTTCTAGATGGATGGGTTATGATATCAACTGAGGCCTTACTAATCTGGCTCAAAAGTCAAGACATTGATTCTGAAGAAGAAGCTCAAACATGCCGTCGTTGGGACGAACTGACTCATGACAAAACCATGAAATCTCTCAGACATGTACTCATACTATTGAAGAAGTCACTGACAGTTTTTGGTACCTATCAGCAAAGGTGCTGTGGACCTGTGTGCGTTTCCCCGAGGGGCATTGCTTCTCAGTCGATTCAGCTGATAGGTTATGAAGCCCTGACCCCGATCTACGAAAATCCAAGTGCCTGACTTGCTTCGTAGAACGACTTGACTTCAAAGCCTAATTAGAGCACTCCATAACTACAATATAGACATTAAAATATCTCTAAGAGATAGCTGATTGGTAAATGTATTTGAATTCGGGTGTATGCTTTCATATAATACCCCAATCTTCAGTTATGGCGCTCAACGTTGAGACAATCCCTCAGAGCGGTAGCTCTCAGAAGATTCCACACAGAATCCTTTCAGGTCATGCAGTTACTCCAGAACTCATCCATATGTGACATATGCCAATGAACTACTGACAAGCGGAATTTGGCATTATTGGAATGAAGTATGAGGGATCTATGGCCTTCCGCGTAGAGGGTGCTCTGCCCATTCAGATCCCAAAGCGCTGCTCTATGAAAATCAAGAGCGCGACACATCTGCGAGGGGTCAGTCATGATAGAGCAATTTCATGCTCCCGTCAAGGAATATCCACGCAATTCAACTAGCTGGAGACCACCATGTGGACATAGCTGGAGGGCACAAATATATCTGTGAGAAGCGGCTAACACTAAAAGCCCACCAATCACTCACTGTGAAGCAAATGACGGAGGAATATGATTCTGTCGCTGGTGGACAATGGCTTTCAAATCTACGAGCACTGTTGCGGAACAACTTATACCACTGCTTGAAAACTCTAGTCACAGATACATAGTAATATCATTTAAGTGATGGCTGAAATCTGAGATAGATGGATCAATGTAGTTGGAGTGAGAAGCCTTGCGGTCGAGGGCATTCTGGAGAGCTTGTTCAGAGGGCGCGCGCGCCTGACGATCGAGCAGGAGCAAGTTGGCCCCATACAAACAGAGAGGAGCGCTCTGGGGGCTGCACCCTCAATCAGCAATAGCACCACAACCGCTCGATGAAATCTTCTAAAACTCAAGAGTTAAGGCTTTCAGGCCAGTTATAAACCACTGCCAGAGTTTGGTATCCTTACTCCGACATTTTTGTTTGCGCCTTCCTAGCCCCTAGGAATGAGGCCAAACTGGCAGTTTTGGCCTCCTGTGGACAAGCGAGCCCGTCACGCACGACTCGAAACACCTAGAGCTAAGTTCGCTCACACAGTAAATCATGCACTACACAAGTACTACTATCTCGAGTTTCAAAGACTTTTATGAGACATAGCGTTGTCCAGAGCACAAATGGTATGGTGTGGTCTGAAACGAGGGATGGCTCGCGACCCGCTGAGGGGCCTCCACCAAAAGAGCCAAATCCACAACCACTCATCAGAATTTTCTGAAATTAGGATCAAATGAAAGCCACTCCATTTTTGAGAATTCCTTAAGTACAAAGTTTGTTTTGGAAATGTACCAATAGAGCACTATAGCTCCCTGGAAAAATCACCTCCGACCGGCCCCCATAGTTAAGGATTTTCGCGCATTTTTCGCCTAACAAAATTCGCGTTTCCCGGTTCCAGTGTTTTAGAAAAAATATATGAAAATTTTCATATATTTTTTCTAAAACACACTATATATACACATTATACCCCCTTTAATACACTAGAGTTGACCAGTGACCATGTGTGATTTATCAGCGTTGTGCAATATTCTTTCAGAGAACTTCCGGATCTGTTACTTCAAGTATACACACATTCATATGCAGCTAGAAGCGAGCTATAGGTTTAAGCGATCTATGATTACATGGAGGTTACATTTGAGAAGCATGCATGAGTCGATCCATCAAGAGCAGCAGTGCCAAATTGTATAAAGACAACAGAAACATCAGGGAAATCAGAATGACACGTACTCATGAATTTGGAAGGAAAGAGGGGAGCGAAAGTGAAGGAATTAGCAACAGCAGGAGGATACTGATAACAATATAATCGCTTAGGCGATGGTGCATGTGTACCACTGGTTACCCCAGTAAATGAGGTTGTCGGCGTTGTCAGAGTTATCCTTTGGAGCGGCGGAGGAAGTGAAAGTAGATGGCTGCATTGTGAGTGTTCGTGTTGATGACTAAGAAAAGAAGGGATGATCTGAAGCTGGGTTCGGGTTGGAAACAGCTTCTTTTATGTCAATTTAAAACATGAGGCAATCAGATGTAGTACAAATGAATGAAACAGTGCTACTCCATTTAAATGGACGGATCGGGATACATAAAATATCGTTTTGAAGGCGCGAGGCTCAAGTTGGTATCAGGAGATCCGCCTTATTTCCGCATTGGGACATGACAATAGACTTTGAATCCGATCTTGCCACAAATGGCACCTGCATGGCTGTGCTTGCGAATGAAAGAAGCAAATTGGATTGAAATGAATATTAAATGTTGTCCGTTTCTGAATCATCCTGGATCGTTCATGTATTGCCGATTGCTGATTGACTAACGCAACAAATCACGCCTCACATCTATCATTAATCCGTACAAGGGAGCACCGCGGAGATCCGTTGGCCTTTGGGCTCAGACCATTGTTTTAGGAACACCTCTTTGTATACGCATGATTGACCTCTTTGAGTCGCTGCTATCATTAACTTCTGAATAGTCCGCAGTCCTTTGCGCAACAAGGAGGAGGAAGGAGCCTTCCAGCGTCATGTATCACAGATCAAAGATAGAGTGCCCCAAGAGATTGTCACCAGAACGTCTTCTGATCCACCTGCACGCTGGCTCAACAATCGCGGAAGCTCCCAGAATAGCCCAACTTGTGCCTATAGTTATATCTGGATTCGTGGTATAGAGAGGGGGAGAAGAAACAGTACAGCCGTTCACATGGTTCGATTTCTAAACAGTGCAATCCAACTTCTGTGGAAGAGTTCTTGCCCCAATAGTTCCATGTCTTGTGCCAACAATCGTGATCTAATTTACACTTCATATCGACATGTTTCATAGCTTTTCCAGAGTTCCATTGTTTGATAAGTCCTGTTGTCCAACTGCAGGTGTTGGCACCGGAATACCGAACTTCCCCGCAGCTCGTGACCTTAAATCGCACCCTAATTTGTAATCGGACATCAGCGATCAGCGAACTAAAATAATCTGAGCGAGCTTCATCCACCATTATTTGAACATTCCCTGCTTTTTCAATCCCCACTGTTAGCTAATAGCCAGCAACCAGCAACCACGAAGAAGCTACTATCCTGATGGAAAAGACAGCGGAATGTATGGCGTTGCACACGCTTGACAACCCACGTTTGGCCACTCTCGACATGGCCCTTCAACAGGCCGACCAAACAGTCCTCCGTCGCAAGACTGCTGTGAATGATCACACAACTTCTGAGCAAACCGAGGCTCTGAAACAGACATCCTCAATCCAACCTCGCATTCCTGAAGCACTCCACCCTCACAGCTGTCTGAAGTCGTCATCTGACGCGTACATTGACTCTGGATATACAGACCTCCATCAGACCTCTCAACAGCGCCCTCAGATCGTCACTCAGAAAACCACAACATCCGTTGCTCTTCTCAGTCAGCAGGAAACTACAGGCGATGTACCAAACGTGCTATCCCTCAGAAACCCGTCCCGCAATCTATGGAGAGTCAGTATGAGCTGCATTTGGTTCTTCATGCTCGGCATGAACGATGGTGTGCTGGGAGCACTACTTCCCCACATCGAAAGTGACTACAAGATCTCCTATGCTATTGTATCTCTGATTTGGCTTGGTAATGCCATTGGATTCATTATCATTGCCTTTACTGCCCATTTGATTGACTCAAAGCTTGGATTACAGAAGATGATCACCCTCAGTTGCCTCTTGATGATGATTGAGTTCGCCATTGTCAGTTCTGGCGCTGCATTCCCTGCCATTGTTGTCGGCTTCTTCTTTGGTGGGCTTGGCGCTGCTATTGGACTTTCACAACTGAACATATTTGTGACAAGATTGCATGATGGGGCAAAACTGTTGGGTATATGCCACGGTATGTATGGCATTGGTGCCTGTCTGGCTCCAATCATAGCAACAGCAATGGTCAATGCTGGTGCAAAGTGGAACTACTTTTACTTCATCATGGTTGGCATCTCTCTGCTTGCCGCTGTTACCCTTACGGTGGCCTACAGCGGTGCTGGAAGGGATCTTGAGTATTGGGACAACATTGAGAGAGGTGTAAGCCAGACAACTCAGCAGAGGGATGAAGATCCCGAGGCGATTGAACTCGAACTTGCTCAAGACACTCATGCTGAAGAGATCCCTGAGAAAAAGCATGATTTCAAGGCCACACTGAAGGATTACAGAAGCTGGGCCATTTGTGTATTCATCTTCTTTTACCAGGGTGCAGAGGTGTCTATGGGTGGATGGATGGTGACATTCCTGCTGAACTACAGAGGGGGCGATGAGGCATCTACAGGGTATGTGGCTTCAGGCTACTGGGCTGGTGTCTCAGTTGGAAGATTCCTTTTGACTCACAGATTGATGATATGGATTGGATGCAGAAGATCGATTGTCATACTCTCCGTCGTTCTTATTGGTCTCGATATCATGGCATGGCTGATTCCAAACAACATTGCCTCCGCCGTTTGTGCAGCACTCGTTGGAGTCGCAATTGGTCCGGTATACACAATGGCGGTTTCATTGGCGACGAAAATTCTTCCACGAAAGATCAGATTCTGCGCTCTCACCCTTGTTACAGCGTTTGGGTCCTCAGGAGGCTCTGCGGTTCCATTCACAGTCGGCATGGCATCTCGCTTCGAGGGGACTTATGTGCTGCATCCAGTATTTATCACTTGTATTGCAGCAATGTTTGGCTCGTGGATTGTTCTACCAAACATCGAGCGAAAGGGAGCAGTCAACAGTATGTGGCAAAAGTTCTGGTGAATGTGCTGCCGATGAATGTATAGCTAGTCTTGGTACGTCTGGTGTTAATTAAAGCCAGCTTTTGCACCGGCGGAGCTGTACAACTAGCAACAAATTCATGTTTCTTTTCGAAATGTCAGAAGAGAGACAGATCGTGGCTTGGCTGGAGATTCTAAGAGAGCATATATGTAAGGATAGAACCATCAGAGAATCAATTGCAAATAGAGAATACAATCAGTTGAATCATTGAAGAGGCGAGGTGCGGCGCATACCGAGTCACGTGAATATGGTAGGGGCACACAAATTTAGACAGCGAGCGCAAAAAGAAAGCGAAGTGCCCCACGTGGGGCTCGAACCCACAACCGTACGATTAAGAGTCGTAAGCGCTACCGATTGCGCCAGCGAGGCAATTGCTTGACGGTTAATTTTCACTGTTTGCCTAACAGCCAGATTCCAAATAAATGGTACGGGCACGCCAAACTGATGGCCTAACCATCTGTCGGTTTCTCAAACCACATAAAGATCAGTGTCACTTACGAAGACGAGGTAGCATAAGATTGTGTGTCTATATGACTCTAGATATGTTCAGTATCCAACAGGTCATCAATGAGAAGCAGAACGTCATCGCTTGCAGCGGAAGAGTCGGCATCGTAGGACGGGTTCTCCAGCTTCTCTTTGATTGTCTTATCCAGAAGACTTCTGAGTTCCTTCACCAAGACAGCATTTTTACTCCAAGTCTTGATAGGCAGCCACGTGTCCAAAACGATACCAGGGGACTTTGTTTTTGACGAGATGGAGGACAAGTCATATGAGAATGGACCACCAAAGAGCAGCGTCGCCAACGTTGTAGTTGGTGTGATATCTCTCAAGAAGAGCTTCGTGGTTACTGATGAGGAGTTATAGACCATGAAGGATTCCCTCAAGACCTTGCTCTTTGAAGTTACAGCACGTGGTGTGAGATCAACCTTGATTCTCTGGAGCTTTTCAAACTCGATCAAGCCATCTTCTCTTTCACTCTTGAGCTCCTCCAGCTCTTGGATCTGAGTTGCAGAGAGGTTCTTGTTGCTGGTATCAAATAGGACAGATGAAGGATGAATGAATGCCCTTGTGGCTGGGAGCTTGTCCACGATAATATCAGTGTCATTTCTTCTGGAGACCTGGCTGATATACTCTTCGTTTCTGATCCAGTATTTGATCAGCCTTGCCTCCTGATCAACTTCAACTGAGCCGGCAGATGTACTGTAGTACTTCGGATCAGGAAGCTGAACCCTGGCAACTTGTGGATAAAAGGCACCAGTAACAAGGGATCTGATAACGGACATGTTGGTCCCATTTCTGTTCATGTAGGCATCACCCTCCTTGTACTTCAGCGGCAAGAACCCAATATTCTCCAAAATAGATTGATACTGAGTAATTGATGAGCGGATCTCCGTAAGCTTCATGTAAGAGAGGAAGTTCTCTGAAATGTATCTCTTCTTCTCAGACTGGGAAGGCAGTTCGAAATATTTCTTCACAATCAAAACCGTTGATAACAGATCACCGATATCCTTGTTCTTGGACACCAAGTGCTTGATTTTATCTCTGTTCTCCTGAGAATGGATGAATGGGGAACCAACACCGAGAACGGAAGCAACCAGAACACCCAAATCCGTACACCCAAAGATGATTGAGTAAACCAACAACTTACCATGCTTCGGGTCAATAATTGGAAGCATTGAAACATATTTCCCAAGCTCAGTTAGTTCATCGAATTCATCAATGAAGCCTGCACACTTCAAAATCTCCTCAGACTTGAGCAGTGAGTTCTTTGGCGGTGGATCCAGACCACTGTTGAGGAAAGCGATAACATCCTTGATACCCATAGTCTTCACAACCAGGTACAAAGAGTCCAGGTTGATACGCTTAATCTCTGGAACAGGATGATCCTTCATGTTTTCATGTGTCACATCAGTGAACAGCTTGTAAGAGATACCATTGGACACTCTTCCAGCACGACCCCTTCTTTGTTTGGATTCAGCCTTAGACTCAAATGTTTCAACCAACTTGGTAGTGTTGTCAATGGAGTTGTATGTCATGGACTTCACCTTACCAGAATCAATGGTCACAACACAGTCATCAATAGTAATAGATGTCTCAGCAATGTTGGTGGATACCACGATCTTTCTCTTCCCAGGGAAGGTAGCAAAAACTCGGTGCTGTTCTTGTGGACTCAAAGCCGAGTGCAAAGGCAGAACCACAGATGGCATAGTGAAAACCTGCTGAATAGCTCTGACACAAGAGTTGATCTCAGCCACACCTGGTAAGAACACCAAAATAGAGCCATTGTTTCCAGCTGCGCGCAAATCCTCATCGACTTTGGTGATCAACTGTCCAATTAAGTCGTAGTTGACCTGTCCCGTTTCAAAGAACTTTGAGTCAGCCCTTGGTGAAACCCATTCATCGTTAAGCTTGATCTGGAAGTTGGTTTTCTTGAGAACATGATCCAAGTAGAAATCTTGAATGGGGAATGTTCTTCCCTTGATATGTGCTGTGTCCAAACCAGTAAAGTAGGACTTGAATACAGAAGTATCAACAGTGGCACTCATCAGGATGACCCTTAGATTCTTGAACTTCGCGAGCAGGTTTTTGATCATGATGATGATCAAGTCGGTCTCCATAGATCTCTCATGAACCTCATCGATCACCAAGATAGAATCGTTCAAGAACTCATCACCATTTTGCAAGAACTTGACAAGGATACCCGTCGTCAAAAACTTAATTCTTGTGTTTCTGCTCGACTTGTTGGCACCTCTGATGATGTATCCAACCTCTTCACCACACTTTCCAGCTCTCTCATCCGCAACCCTCTCCGCAAGTCCAATAGCTGAAATTCTTCTTGGCTGCGTACACAGAATCTGTGTCTTGTAGTTGCCCTTGGAATTTAGATCATCCAAGACAAACTGGACAATTTGTGTCGACTTACCAGAACCTGTCTCACCAGTGATCAGACTGACTCGGTGGGTATTGATGATCTTCATAAGATTGTCTCTTTCACCCCAAGCTGGAAGGTTCTGTCTGGACTTCATCATCTCTGCCAACTTCGAAGACTTGAGTCTTTTCTCGTAATCAGCCTTGACTGCAGCAACGTCTGGACTGGATCTGAAAAATGTGCGTGATTTTGTTCCTCCAGAAGTGACTTCAAGTGATGCAACTCCATTTTCAACTGTGTCATCAAGCAGTGGACCTGGATCCTCAACAATTGCGTCACCATATGTCTCCAGCCAGTCAACAAGAGAAAAGATATAACTGTCACCAACCAAGTTCTCAACAGCATAACGTGCAAGTTTAGTGACCAGTTTGAGCTTGACATAATTTGGAAGCTTGTGGTTTGGGTCAATTGTGGACACCATCAGACCAGCTAGTTGATATGGATATGAGTCAGGTCTGTAGACAGTCAGTGAAAGCAGGGCACTGAACTTGATAGAGACGGAACTGTCAGTGAGTTTCTTGATTTTGGAAGGTTCATAAATGGATCCCAAGCTTTCAATCTCTTCGTCCCAGATGGTCTGAGACTCAGACGAGTCAGCAGCCTCATCATTGGTGTATTTAGCATACTTGGAGGTCAATGATACAATGGTCTTTCCAAGATCCAGATCGTTCTGATTCAGAGACACCATGGCCTCAGATCTGGAAACACCGAACTCTGTAACCCTTCTGAGCAAGATCTCATGCTTGTCCGCAACAGTGATAGTATCCTGGGAGCTTGGATCAGCGAAGTACTCAGGCAGATCATCATCTGGAACATTGAAAAGAAGAAATGACAGAGGATCTTGATAGTTGATGGCTTCTTCCACGTGTGACTTTCTGAATCCGATTGTGAGGAGGAGATCTCTTTGTGCCTTGAGGTTCCCATGGTCAGACACCTTTTTCCAGCTGATGTGATTTCTAATTGCTTGCTGAATGAGGTCTCGTTGCTTGATGGAGAACTTGAACGACAAAGCAGAATCCCAAACCTTCTTTGGGAACTTGACACGTCTTTGACCCTGGCCTTGATCTGTGGAGACATCACCAGTCTGCAGAGATAATTGCCACGCTTGACCCTGAGAAGAAGAGCCTGACTTCTTAGAAGACCCAGATTGCGAGTCCCGCATGGATGTGATGACGATCGGGGCTTTCTTGATCTTGGAGTTATTGTTCAAACGCGCCTCTTCCTCCTTCTGACGGGACTCCTGAGCCTTGCGCTCTTCGAGAACAACCTTGAATGGATCATTGTTGTATAGTCTGTCATGTTTGGGTTTGTTTTCTGTGAGAACCTTCTTTCTCTGTGCTTCAAGGGCAACCCATGTATCTTTGAACTCAATTGGAAGAACCATCTGCAAACTCTTGTTGAAGCATACCTTGTGTAGAGCCACAGTGGCAGCATAGTATCTTGCCTCAATAGGAGTTTCGTTTGCCGGAAGGCTGTGTGGACATCTGACTTCAATCTTCTCCTTCGTCTTCGGGTTGATCCACGCTAAAACAGCAGTAGCGACCATACCAGTCTTCAACCTCTTCATGTCGTATTCAACCCTTTCCCACTTTGACCTTTGAGCATGTTCGTGTAGGAGGGAGATCGGAGTCTTTCCACTAGAAGGACGACCCACTGGGCTCTGTGGTTTCTCATTGGCCTCCAGTTCCTTGCCCTTGCCTCCTTTTGATGTCGGTGGTTCAGGAGAGTTCTTGCCCTTCTTTCCTTTCGTGGGCGCCGATGCTGGCGGCTCCTTAGGAATCGATGGTTTCTTTGCCATGGGTATGCTGTAGAGTGGAGCTCTGTAAGAAGATGCAACCCGTCTAAGGTTTTGAGTGATTGTGGGGTGCAGCTTTAACCAGGAGCTCAGTGTGAATGAAGCTCATCGATCAAGATCGTTTGATGAGAGCTTTATGTTTTTTTTTTTTTTTTTTCTGGCTCGTCGCTATATTGGTTACTTTCAATTGCGTAGTACGGGAGCCTGGATGGGTAAAAAAGTATGAAAAGACGATGAATAGGCAGAATAGACCACTCTGAATGCATCAAAATGGTTCCTATGGCGCTATACCAGTGAGAAACGGGCGAAAAATCGGGTTTTTGATCGGAGCGGTTGCCAGGCATGGTCAGGCAAACACTAGATTTAACATTTTCATAAAATCCGGTATAGTGTAGTGGCTATCACAGTTCGCTCTCACCGAGCAGACCGGGGTTCGATTCCCCGTTCCGGAATTTCCTATTTTTTTTGCATCTGGGAGACTTCCAAAGCCGGGTAACCCCTTCTTTCTTAGCGTGTATTGAGGCATTACTGAGCTATCATCGCTACGACTCCTAGCACTACCATATTCGATACAAACAGACCAATACACTCCCATTAGAGTTCCGGATTAGAGTTATTCTCCAAATGCTGGTGTATCTGCAGCGTTTGTGTATGAAGCAGCTTACCCCCCCTTGAAATGTGAGCTTGCTATCGTCACAGATGTAGATCTTAATCCAGTCCACCAACGCCCGGGATACTCTAATCCAGTACCTAGCATTTACTGGACTGCCAGGCAATCATCATGCGCTGGATCCTGCGACTATATACACGGCACATGCGCTTTTCCGGATGATCCGTTGTAGATGGCTGGGGAGTAGTACAAGCCTGTGCATGTGATGCGCGGGGAGATTTTTTTGCTGCCACCTTCTCTCAAGGCTGATATAAGAGCCCCACCTGCCGTGAGTTTATCTCATTTCCAGCATCAGCAGATTCAGCAATCAAAGGAAAGGCAGTCAATCCACCACCAAAGGAAGTATTGACACGGCACAGACCGCTTCATCCTCAGACACCACCCAGTTGACTTCGCGTCAGACTCTATTGTCAAAACGCACTGGCAGGCCCCACCTCGTCTTCTTGCCATTGCCAACTGACGCGCCACAAAAGGGACAAAGACAAAGCACATACATCCGAATCTAGATCAGACTAAGATCATGCCTGGACTGGAGGTTGAAGTTGACTTTCCCGAAGAGAATGGTACAACCCATGGTCAGACCACCTCACCATCTAAGGAAGGACCTACCAAGCTCGGCGGCCTCACCTTTGCCCCATTGAAGACTCCTCCACACAGACGGCTCCAGACTGCCGCTGTTTTATGGCACACTGTGGCAATCCCTGCATTCACTGCGCTGTTCTTCATGCTTCTGGCAGTGCCGCTGTTTTGGATATTCATCATCCCCTACATCGTATACCTTCTTTTTGACCACACACCATCCAACGGAGGAGTCACCAAGAGATATTCACAGTGGTTCAGATCAATCAAGGCGTGGTCCTACTTTTGTAACTTCTTCCCCATCAAGATCCATAAGACAGCAGAGCTTGAACCGACGTTTACAGAGGTTGAGGTAACTGATGACTTCTACTCCATTCCAATCCTGACGTGGCTCTTTAACATTCGGATCAAGAGAAAACCATACAAGAAGCAAGTGAGAACGGGTCCAAAGTACATTTTCGGACTGCATCCACACGGAGTTGTCTCCGTAAGCGGCTTTGGTGCTCTTGGGACAGATGGTGCCGGATGGAGCAAGATATTTCCGGGGATCCCAGTTTGCGTACTTACTTTGCTCAATCAGTTCTACGTCCCAATCTACAGAGAGTACCTCCTTGCTCTCGGAATTACATCTGCAGCTCGCTCGAACGCACTGAAGGTCCTGAAACAGAACTTCTCACTTGCCATTGTTGTTGGAGGGGCACAAGAGTCGCTTCTGGCAAGACCAGGCTCAAACGACATCGTTCTAGCCAAGAGAAGAGGGTTTGTCAAATTGGCACTTGAAAGTGGGAACACAGCCCTTGTGCCATGCTACTGCTTTGGAGAGAATGAGCTCTACAATGTTATTGAGCCAGGTGACCAGTCCTTTGGAAGGAAATTGCAGATTTGGCTCAAGAGAAGCTTTGGATTCACTATTCCGTTCTTCCACGCAAGGGGCGTGTTCAACTACGAATTTGGGTTGTTACCATACAGACAGGAAGTCACTCTGGTGACAGGAACACCCATCATGGTTCCGCACGAACCAGGTGCAAGCAAGGCTGTCGTGGACCACTACCACAAGCTCTATGTGGATGGCCTTGTGAAGTTGTTTGACGATTACAAGACCAAATACCTCGTTGACGGACAGAACGTGGAGCTGAACATTGTTGAGTGACAGAGAAAGGAGGAGAACACCAAGAAAGATACAACACAGAAACTCGCTACACATTGCGAACCAACTCATTGCTACAAATGCTTACTTTAATGATGAAGAAAATTTATCACGTGACTGCAGTAGCGCCTGATTATGTAATGGCTTCCCCACGCAGGTTTCGCGATCGATCATGAATCAAGAGGACGAGGCGGTGCCTGATGCAGTCATGATGAATTTTGATCCCTTTTCAAACTCTACACACGTACACATTCGAGTAGAGAGCTCATCATGTACCCAGGACAGCACTCGAACTCATATAACAACGGCCAGTATAGGCCTCCACAGGGCCAGTATGGAGGTTACGCACCACCACCCGGACCTCCTCCTCCGGGCCCTCCTCCTCCAGGCCCAAGACCACCACAAGGATATAACCAGGGTGGATACAATCAAGGTGGATACAATCAGGGTGGCTACCAACAGCAACAACAATACCAGCAGCAGTACCAGTCACAGCAGTACCAGAGACCTGCAAGCAGACTTCCACAACAGTCGTACTCCAATGGGCAGGGTGGAAACCAGCAGTTTAGTCAGCCTCAGAACACATACAGACCTCCTTCGCAGCCTCAGATGATGGGAAACACTGGAGTGAGTTACCAGTACTCCCAGTGCACAGGTACCCGCAAGGCACTTCTCATTGGAATCAACTACATTGGTACGAAGTCCGCGCTGCGTGGTTGTATCAACGATGCTAATGCCATGAAGAGGTTCCTCATTGACAAATTTGGATACAGAGAAGCAGACATCGTTATGCTCACAGATGACCAGAGAGAGATGGTCAGGATCCCTACGAGGGCGAACATCATCAGAGCCATGCAGTGGCTTGTCGCAGACGCTAGACCAAATGACTCTCTTGTGTTCCATTACTCAGGGCATGGTGGTTTGGAGAAGAATCGTACTGGTGACGAAGCCTCTGGTTACGATTCTTGTATCTACCCGGTGGATTACCAAGTTGCTGGTTCAATCATTGATGATATAATGCACCAAATCTTGGTGAGACCGTTGCCACAGGGTGCTAGATTGACCGCTTTCTTTGACTCATGTCACTGTGGTTCTGCATTGGATTTGCCGTTTGTTTACTCCACAAAGGGTGTCATTAAGGAGGCCAACATCTGGAAGGATGTTGGAATGAATGGATTGAACGCTGTGATGAGTTACGCATCTGGAAACATGGGTGGTGTAATGTCGAGTTTGTCCACTGCCTTCAGCAAGGCCACCAAGGGTGACTACAACCAACAGCAGGCGATCATGAAGAACTCTTCTCAGGCTGATGTTATTATGATCTCAGGTTCCAAGGATGAACAGACGTCTGCTGATGCTACAACCAATGGATTATCAACTGGTGCAATGTCGTTTGCCTTTATCAGTGTCATGGCTGCCCAACCAGAACAGTCGTACATCTCTTTGTTGAACAACATGAGATCAGCAATGGCAGGAAAGTACTCCCAGAAACCACAATTGAGTTCATCACACCCGATTGATGTGAACTTGAGATACATTATGTGATGGTATAATCAGGCCATGTGAACTAGACCGAGCGGGACTACGTGTTCCAAGTAATAAATGCTCTATTTTATTTCGTTATGACCAAGACATCCTTAGGAGCTTGGTGCTTCGTCAACACAGGGACAAGAGACAGATAATCAGGGGATCAATTGAACACAAACCGATGCTGGAACAACTTAATGTATGCCATCCCAGCAGGTATAATCACGCCATCAAAGGCAAAAATGTAAGTCACAGCAAGAGAGACGAAAGGATTTACTCCTCGTCGACCTTCTCCTCAGTCTTAGCAGCTTCAGCCTCAGCCTTAGCAGCCTCCTTGGCGTCCTGCTTTGCCCAGTCAGCCTCCATCTTGGCGATCTTAGCCTTAGCAGCGGCGATGTTCTTGGTGGTAGTCTCCTCCTGGGAGGCGGTGAAGTCAGCCAACTTGGCCTTCAAGGACTCAAGAACCTTTGGAACATCCTCCTGGGAAGTTGGAAGGGCGACATCCAAGTCAGCCAACTGGGAGATGACCTCTGGCTCAAGTGTGAACTTGGCCTTGTTGGCTCTCTTGGCCTTCTTACCAGCACCACCAGTCTTGGAACCTGGGAGGTAGGCAAAGTCATCCTTCTTGATGATGACAAAGTCGTCGTCAGCGGCAACAACTCTGGTCTTGCTCTCAGAGACAAAAGTGGACTTGTTGAAGTCCAAGGACTTGGCTGGCTTGACGTAAGATGGGTCGAAGAAGGACAACAAAGTGTGGATGGTAGTGATCTCCTCCTCGAAAGCTGGTCTGGAAGCCTCAGTGAGCTCCTTCTCCAACTTGGACTTTCTCTCAGACTTGGACTTGTCAGCTCTCAACTTGGCCTCCTCATCAGCAACTCTCTTCTTCTCATCAGCCATGGCCTTCTTGAAGGCCTTGTACTGCTCATCAAAGTCCTCTCTGGTCTTCTTGATGGTGGCGTAGAGTGCATCCTTCTCCTTGAACAAAGCAGTACGCTTCTGATTCAACTCGGTTCTCTTGTCGTTGACAGTCTTGTTGGTGAGGGACAAAGCGTCCAACTGCTTCTGGACATCCTCGAACTTGGCAGAAACCTCCTTGGAGTTCAAAGTGGAGAGCTCCTTCTTCAAGTCAGCAATCTTCTGCTTGTCAGCATCGATGGACTTCTGCTGAGCATCCAAACCGACAAAGTCCTTACGCAACTTGCGGAGGGAGGTGATCTCCTTGACAAGACGTCTCTCCTCAACAAGAGACAAGCTGCCGGAGGAAATCTCAGCGTCAGAGGCGTTGATCTTGTTGTCGATGTCAGACACGGACTTGAAGCTATACTTGGATGTGACTCCCTGAACTTCAGCAATCTTTCTCTTCAAAGAGGAGTCGACTTCCTTAATCTTGGAGTTGATGATGGTACGCTTACCCTTGAAGTCAGCCTGTGTCTTCTTCAACTCACCGAGCTCGGCAATCAATGTCTTTCTCTCAGCAGCAACCTTTGGGTCAGAAACAGCCTTGTTCAACTGCGCAGTGATCTCACCGAGGAGGGTGTCCTTCTGCTTGATCTCGGCGTTGACCTTGTTGATGATCTCATCACGAGCCTTGGTGTCTGGAGACTTGATGAAACGCTTCTGGACGCGGAACTCGTCTCTCTCTCTGTATGGACGGTCTTCGGACTCGTAGGACATTGTGATGTGTGGTGGTGGAGGGAGAGTGTACTGAGTAGAGTGTTAGTGATTTGCGTCTTGGATACCACCAGACGTCTGATAGGGTTTAGAGACCAGGAGTAGGAAATGCGGCAAACAGTCGGTGATCCGTGTTTAAGATGGCCACAGCCACCCACAGAGGAGATAAAACCCCCCTTCTGTGTCGGTGAAGACATGGATCAGCGACATGTGCCGTTGCCGGCTCTTCTCCACGTCATCGAGATCTTGGGAGTCACCCAAGGACACAGGAAACCGGCTTGCGCTTCACAAAACCCCGCAAATATCCCCCAAACTCAGCCATTGACATGACAATGATACATACGGTATATTAATGGCTTTCTGCCGGTGTGCTCTGTCCTGCTCTGGCGCGAGTAGGCTTCCAGGACCAAGAGATCTCGGTGCGCTGTCGACAATTTTCCACTCGACGCGGACGATTGGCGAAACGCCACGAGAATCACGAAACCGACGGCGGTGCTCACAACCAGAGCTCGCTTACGTCATGTGATCAGTCACGTGCAGTTTGCCCGCGGCCGAAACTTTAGTCGGTTTGAAATTTACGCGCAGTGAACATCTCGTACCGGCGCGGTGCAGTCAAACGAGAGAAATCGCTTCATGTCTTTGGACCCAACACTTGACTGGGAGAACCGACATTCACGCGTGAGACTAAACCAGTACTAATCACTATCTGTTCCCGAGCCTCTCGTCGAGAACCACAACCAGCTCGCCTCTCATATTCTGATCTTTCCACCCTGTTGTCACGACCAAACAACTTGTTTTCTTGAAGTCCAACGCGTTATTGCATCCACTCACTTCCTCACATTCCTCATATCTGCAAAGGACTTTCTATTGTACTTGTGCTATATCTTTTCCACTTTCTAATCACCAAACGGCGCCTCTCCCATACTTTTCCAGATTTCCCCATTTCCTACATCGCAAAGAATGTCAACGACAACCACAACCACCACAGCATCATCCACCACAATCCAGGCCCAGGGCCAGACATACGCCGAGCTTGTTGAAAGCTTGACCGGTCCAGACATCCTCCGTGAGTTCCCTGAGGTCATTGCTCTGTCCAACACATCTGGTGCTCCAACAAGTGCGGGTTCTACCGACAGCGCCGACGGAATCTTTGATGGCCATGATGAAGAGCAGATCAAATTGATGGAGGAGCTCTGTATTGTCTTGGACAACAACGATAAGCCAGTTGGTGCCGGCACCAAGAAGTTGTGTCATATCATGGAGAACATCGAGAAGGGACTTCTCCACAGAGCATTCTCTGTCTTCTTGTTCAACGATGAGGGAAAGCTCTTGCTCCAGCAGAGAGCCACAGAGAAGATCACTTTTGCTGACATGTGGACCAACACATGCTGCTCCCACCCATTGGCTGTCAGTACTGAGATGGGTAATGGTGACCTGCCATCATCTATTGAGGGAGCTAGAGTTGCTGCTCAGAGAAAGCTTGACCAGGAGTTGGGTATTAAGGCTGAGTATGTTCCATTGGACGACTTCAAGTTCCTTACAAGAATCCACTACAAGGCTCCAAGTAACGGTATCTGGGGTGAGCACGAGATTGACTACATCTTTATCATCAAGGCCAACCCGGTTGTGGACCCAAACCCTAACGAGGTCAGAGACCTTAAGTACGTCAGTGCCGATGAGCTCAAGGCTATGTTCAAAGACGACAGCTTGGTTTTCACCCCATGGTTCAAGTTGATCTGCGAGAACTACTTGTTCAAGTGGTGGGATCACCTCGACGACTTGGAGGAGTTCAAGAGCGAGGAAATTGACCGCTTGGTCTGAACAAGGGGTTCCAGTGCCAAGTATATAGTGTTCCTAATGCTTTGGGGGCAAAACAAAAGTTTCTTGTACTCAAAAAACCAACAGAACGCATACTTGTGTTTTTGAATGGGAAGCAAAAAAGCCTCCAGAATACGTTCTGGCAGTAGTATTGAACATAGTCTTATCTATGCCCGAGTCATCAGCACCGTTCTGACCTCTCTCTGTGGCTCTGATCCGAGTCAAGATTTCGCGACCAAATGGAGCCCGAGTCAAGTGAGCCCCCACTACACCCGGACATCTTCGACAGAATCGGGCCATCAGCTTACGCCTGTAATTTTCGGTGGATGGGATTGGCCCTTTAGATCAACTTCTAAACGAAATACCGCCAATTTGGAGCGTTTCCATACACTCAAACCACTCTAAGAACACAACCAGATACCACAATGTTCTCCCAGCGTGTGGTAAAGAGCGCACTTGCTCGCCCTTCCACCTTCAAGACATGCACCAGATCTCTTGCCTCCATTTCATCAGAGAACACGCAAAAGACGGGATCCCAACCAGACATCCCACTCAGCGCAGAGAAGCAACCAAAGAAACCAAGAAGACGCAGAACAGTCTTCTCAGATGCTCTCAACAAGGGTCCCTCATTTGACGACTTTGTCTCTGGAAAGGCTGCGCAGATCGTCGTTGACCCGATCGAAGCCGCCAGACAAGACACAGAGGCTATCGCCAGACTTCCAAGTTGGCTGAAAGTCCCAATCCCAAAGGGTAAGTCATTCCACAAGGTCAAGGAGGATGTGAGGGAGCTCAAGCTTTCGACTGTGTGCGAAGAGGCAAAGTGCCCCAACATCGGTGAGTGCTGGGGTGGTAAGAAGTCAGAGGCCACGGCAACAATCATGCTCTTGGGTGATACATGTACGAGAGGATGCAGATTCTGCTCTGTGAAAACGAACAGAAAGCCATCAGCTCCAGATCCACATGAGCCGGAGAACACCGCAGAGGCCATTTCCAGATGGGGATTGGGATACGTTGTCCTCACAACAGTTGACAGAGATGACTTGATCGACGGTGGTTCTCACCATTTGGCCGACACAGTCCGCAGAATCAAGCATAAAGCACCACAGATTCTTGTTGAAGTGTTAAGTGGTGACTTCAGAGGAGATTTGGAAATGGTGAAGATTCTTGCAAAGTCCGGATTGGATGTTTACGCACACAACGTTGAGACTGTTGAGGCATTGACACCTCACGTCAGAGACAGAAGAGCTACATTCCGCCAGTCTTTGGCTGTTCTGAAAACGGCCAAGGAGGCCAACCCAGACTTGATTACAAAGACATCCATCATGCTTGGATTTGGTGAAACCGATGAGCAGATTGTGGATGCCATGACAGAGTTGAGAAAGATCGGCTGTGATGTGGTTACATTTGGCCAGTACATGAGACCTACGAAGCGTCACATGAAGGTTGCTGAGTACGTCAAGCCAGAGAAGTTTGACTACTGGAAGAAGGTTGCATTGGAGATGGGATTCTTGTACTGTGCTTCTGGTCCGTTGGTCAGATCTTCATACAAGGCTGGTGAGGCGTTTATTGAGAACGTTTTGAAGAAGAGAAATGTCCAGAACGTGGTTCCTCCTGTCGCTGTTGTTGAGTCTACATCACCTGGCCAGCAGTGAAACCATCACTCTAAACAGGGAGCTTACCAACTTGATATAGGTCTTGATAGAGGGTTGACCGTCCATATACAAGCAGTTACTCAAACACAACAATGAACCATGACGACTGTATCGATAACTTAATAATCTTAGGATGACACTGAGAGCTTGCAGAGAGTGATTCACTCGTGAAAAGGTATACCCCAGATGAATTGTGTAGCACTAGCTATTAGCGACTAGCTTAAATTACTAGTAAATTACTGGCGCCTGTGTCCAGCTTCTCGGGCGCACCGGCCCATCAATCATCAATATTCAACAGGCGCCCGGCTTAATTCGGGCTACAAAATGTAGGTATACTTACATGATCGACTAGTAGTACTACCGAATTAGATCGAAGTACTTGCAACTGACATGAAAATGAGGACATAAAACAAAAGATATTAAACATTGGTCGGGAAAACAAGAAACACCAGCACATCTATAGCGTGCGATAAGGACATCAGTACCCAGGACCCAAAAAACACACACCGTAATAGTTCATCTAGAAAGATGGAATCGTGACATCAACCACCTCTCTCTCATTAGCACCAATCGGATCACCACCTTCAAAGATACATCTGAAGTCCACCATGAATGGGACAATCACCTCACTGGCAATGTTCAGCGTTGGCGAGAAAACAATGCACAGGTTTCTCAGGTTCATCTTGTTGAGGTCTTTATTCTGGATCACCTCATTCAAGAACCTGAACAACACATACAGCACTGCATAGTTCTCCGGTGGCAAATGTGATGTCAGTTGAGCGTACTCTCTTGCCAACATAGCAGGATCACGAATATGATCGCATGCATCCTTGAAACGAGGATAGAGATCTCTCGTCAGAATGCTTGATGGAAGCTCACGAAGCCACAGCTTCAACAAACCGGCAATGGTGTTGATATCAGGCTTTGGATCCAATTGGTAGAAGTCAATGTCGTGTGTCTTGTCAAATGTAGAGCGGAGGTGCTTGATCAGAGCTGCTGAACCAGAAAGTCGGAAGATACCCTCCTCAAACACAGCAGAATTCTCAATGAGGTATGACAAGCATCTGAACACAATAGATGGAATGTAGACACCATACATCTCGTGGTGTGCAAGAGTGATAACTATGTTCAGCTCATTCTGGAAAACATTGTTGGTGTTGGTTGATGGCGAGTTGAGATCCATTCCCTGGAGGCTTTTCTCGATGTTAGACTCTGTTGTGGAACTGACAGCATCATTCTGGGTACTGTACATGTCCATCTCATCAGTAACCTGCTTCTTGGAGAATGGGAAGAAACTTCTCTTCTTCAGTCTCTTGGCTTCCCTGGCAGCCTCCCTGCCGGCCTGATCCAGGTCATCATCAACACTGGTAGCTGAACTGATCGTGGTCTTTGAAGGAGACTGGTGTGTGGACTCTGGAGAAACGAAATACTCCTTTCTTGGTGTGGTCAAGGTGGACAAAGCAGTTGAATCAGTGGAGTAGATTGATGGAGCACTTCCACCATCGTCCAAGAGATGGACAAGTGCACTGACCCAAAGATCTCTTTCGATATCTGTCTCTGCACAGAAGATGTGTTTCGTGAAAGAGTTCGACTTGATCGCCTTCTTAGGTTCCATAACTGCGAAAGCGTGTCTGAAGGCGGACTTGTCGTCAGAGCCCTTGAGGTCATCTGGCTGTCTGCCAATCTGTGATCCCGTGAGCTTGATGATCTCAACAATCTGGCCATTAGGCCCCTCAAAGACATTGATGAATGGACCATCCATCTGACAGTAGCGAGCCTTCCAGTTATTTCCCAACCCCTTTGAGCGACGTAGCAACCAGCCCTCCTTCATTATGTCCATGTTGGACTCGTCCAAGAGGTTGATAACGTCAAGTGACATGAATCTAGACACCTTGTATGCGGCCTCAAGCGGCATGTTTGGGATGGCAAATAGCGTGGCAAAGTAGTCTTTGATTCTGACACGTCTCGAGTCCACTTTGACTGGGATGTTTGTCAAGAAGAGGGCCTTTTCAGGAACTGGTGGTAGTGAGAATGTGTTGATCACTGGTCTGATTTCAGCATCAAGCATGATGATTTGTGAGAGGGACTTGCGGAAGCGCCACATCTCCTTGTTGGTCTGTCTGTCCAGAACCGCAATACTCACAAATGGATCATCAGACTTCTTCGTTGGGTTGCCGTGAATGGTGCTGATAATCTCAGGCTTGACAGTGTTGAGTTGAGCAGGGTCAACAAACAATGGCACGTCCGTTGGGTACGTTGGCTGTGGTTGAGACTCCTGAGATCTGACGGTGACAGGGGACGCAGGCTGGTGATATGTCTGTGGTGTACTCAGCTGGGTGTAGTCCTTGTACGCCTGTTGGTGGAAGTCTGCAACGTAGGGGTCGTACAGGTTGGATTTTGAGAGTGGCATGTCCGGCCTTGAGGTGGCAGAGACTGGTGGTGAGCGAGCTGGCAGGAGAGAGTGAGACGGTGTGATTGGTGTGCTGCTTGCTGAAGGGATCCTCTTCTCATGTGTCGTGAGTTTGATTGGACTGATTGGTGGAAGGTGCTTTTGTAGTGTACTGCCGTTTGGCATTTGATCAAATTCAACAGCATGTGAAGTCGACGCTGAACCCGAGACTGAACTCAATGTTGGGGAGCGTGTATCAGATGCCGATTTGTATGGTGATGGGGACGTGATTCTGCCAGAGTATGGAGTCAGCTGGACCTTTTTGTCAACTGTCTCAATAATTGGTTCATCCTCCATGATATCATCCGCTGAGTTCTTCAATGCCTGGAAGGCTGCGTTCCAATCCACATTCGCAGTCACACGAGCCGGTTCTTCGAGGATGTGAGTGTCTTCAGGTTCTGGGATATCTCTGTCCTCCAGACTTAGAACCTCTGATGTTGGCGTCGATGAGCCTGTGCCGTCTACCAACTCATCATGTTGCTCAGTCTGAACGGAAGCCGTCACAGCACCCTCAGGAAGTGGACCAGTCAACTCCTCATGTTCATAGTCTGCATTGAGATCAATTTCAGGTTCTTGAACCGGTTCAGAGATCGTAGCTTGCGAGACATCACCTTCATTACTCTCTTCCAGCTGTGCCAAAGCATCCTGCGATCTTGCAGATATTGATCTCTGAGCCACTGGGCTTCTAACAGCACCATGCTTCATTCTGTCAGCAGACCTTGGTGGCAGTTGTAACTTCTCAAGAGACTTTGAGCGCGGTGGGTCGATGTTGAGAGAGCGTATGACTGTCTCCTTGAGTATGGCTGGCTCAGTGAATGCTGGTACCTCGATGGCGTTGTCTCGGAGCTTGCGCTCAAGAAGGGCAATGTGCGATCTGAGAGCACTGATGAGGGTGTTGTGCTCAATGCTTCTCTTCTCAAGTTCACTGTTCTTCTTGACAAGCTGTTCGATCTTGCTTGCTGGTTTTGTGGGCGATGTGAGTCGATCAGTGGGGAATGACGCGCCATTTTGAGCAGGTGGCTCATCGTTGTTTTCAAAGGAGAACTCGGACATACCAGATTGCAGGGACGCCCTCTTGGAGAGTTCTGCCGTCTTAGGCGTCAGTGAATCCACCAGAATGTCAATTGGGGAGGAATCCATCGGCGTGTTGGTGTGTGTGGAGTGGACGAAACAGGGTACGTTCAGCAGATAAAGGGAAAGCAAGGAGCGACCAAGGGTGAGTTCGTTCAGCAAAAAGTAGTGGGCCCTGTGTGAGTCACTGATGAACTCTGGCTCAACGTGTAGAGCCGAGTCTTTGTGGTTGTCCTGGAAGGGAAGATGGATAATTGGCGTACTGTTGTTGACGTCTCGGAGAGACCCGCGAGTTTCAGAGACGAACGCGTCGGCCCGCGGTAGGAGCCACAGAGGGTACAACTATGACCCAAACGGGGGTTCAATTAGCGTGGTTTTTGGGGTGAACTGGGCCAAAGTGACAGCTTTACAGTGTCTAGATTGTCCGATTGGGCTAGATAAGCAGCTCCAAATATGCGTGTTGTTATGCCAGGGGTCAGGGGTTAGAGCAAGTTTGACATCCGGTCACGTGACGATAAATAGCTGCTTTACAGTACTAACTACTCCTGAAGAATGCTGATGGGGATCATACTCTCTCATTTCCTTTCCAAACACTATCAAATCACTGTAGGGCAGCCTGTGCTTTTGCCTTAATCTTTTGGTTCTTCAATGAGTTCGAGTCAACACGCACACCACCCTCGCCAACTGCTACCTGCTGTACCACCTGGGGCTCTCCAACGGGGAGGATGTGCATCTCCTGCTCCTTGAGGTCGGACGCTGGCTTTGCTGCCGACAAGTCCACGCTCGTCTTCAGAGTCTTTCGTTCGATTGTGCTGTCTCTGTCGAGGAGGATCTCAGTCTCGACGCGTGAGGCACGGGACGCTTCCCAGATGAAGAAGCCGATGGAGAAGAGAGCAAAGAAGTAGAAGATGAGTCTCTTCTGCGGCGTTGTCAGGCTGGAACGCTTCGGACGTAGGTTGTACGGCTGTGGGAGGCCGGGCATCTTGGAGGACTTCATAGTGTGGGCAGTCTGTAGATTGTGTCATCCCCATTGTGGCCTAGCACCGTTGACATGTCTCGTGGCGCCCTTTTTTTGCCGTCGCGGTGGGCTACACGGGATTCGCGTCCCAGGGCTTACACTGAGGTCTATGAGATTGAACTTCAACAGTAACGAGCATGTACAAAACAAGAGAAAAGTAACACAAACAACACCTCCTTCACATCAGGAAGTATGCAACGGATCCAGCACCGACCATCCCGACAGAGACCCACCACCACAGGTCGTGGTCAAAGCGAGACTTTCTAACAGCTCTGGTTCTGTCCTTGTTCTCCAATGATCTTCTCACCAGCTTGCGCAAAGAGCTTGCAGTAGGCTGGGCACCGTCTTCAGTAGCAGTTGGGTTCATTGTGATTGTCGGAAGCATCATTGCCGGCTTGTAGGCCAAGTAAAGTGGCTGCACTGGTGTACCGTCCCATTCGTACAACTGAAGCTGGTAGCGGCCATGGTATGTGTTGACGCTCATAGCCCACTTCAGGAAAGTTTCCGTCTGGTTGTACTTGGAGTAGACCGAGATACCACCGTCCTCACATGGCTCACTGAGGAGCTGACGACCGTCAACCTTGAACGGAGTCAACACAAGGGTCAAATTGTCAAGCACCTCATACGTTCCGTGTTGGAAGATCAATGCAGCAGTAGGACATGAGTGATTCTTTGGGTTGGCAGTGACCTGGTAGATGGCCTCCTCCCAGTAGCCATCCTCTGTGAATGAGTATGAGATTCCTGGAAGAGCTGGCTCAATGAGGAGCTCATCCACTGGGTCGTAGAAACCTGGGCCAGTGAACACGGTGTTAGACTTGGAGGACCATGTGCCAACTAGCTGTGATGTATCAACACCATCAATTGTATCGGCAAGACACGACGCCATGGAGGCGAGTGTCAGGAGCAGATTGGATAACTGCATTTTGTGCTGTGCTGTGCTGTGCTGGTGCTTTTGGCAGCGCCTGTTTGATCAGACAATGATCTCGGACGTCCGTGGGTAGTTTTGGAAAATAAAAGTCGATAGACCGGTGTAAACAGGTCTTCTGATGATGATTCAAATGAGTATTCTCTGCAAAGTCCTTGATGAAGGTGTGTTTCGACGACTGTTTCACACTGAGCCTGTGTTTGCTACGCGGTCTAAGAACTCGAATTTGGCGAGTTTTTTTTAGAAGCACTGCCTTGGCCGCGCTCAGGGGCCTAAATCTGCCGGGGCTGCGTAACCTTCTGAGGCCTTATTAGTGTTTCAAGGGGAGCTTAACTAAGGATATCAGGGCGTGTTTGGCCATACAAATACATCTGGAGCACTACAATCACCGTCTATCGTCAGTCGTTGATATTATCGAGTCTATCGTACACAGGCAGCCACACCAATCATGCCAAGTGTGGTGGCAGGAGGAAGTTTGGAATCGAGTTCTTGACAAAGTACGTGTGTCCGCAAGCTCTGCACTTCATCTCACCTTCAATGATGTTGGTCTCCAGCAGCAGTGTGTGCAAGTCCCTGAGAAGAGCCAACGTCTCTTGTGAGTCTGGGTCCAAGTCCTCGGGAAGCTGCGGTGGGAGAGATGTGTTCCCGAGCTCGGCAGCCACTTTAACAACAGCAGGCCAGTCAAGACGATCGAGGATGTTGAGGAGGAATTCAGGCACAAACTCCTGCTCTTCTTGCACGAGCTCGCACTCCTGGTACTGCAGAGGGAAGTTGTCGATGGTGGAGTCGCACTGCTTGGAGACGCACTTGACAAAGTTTGTTGTGAGGAACTTCATGGTATATGTAGTGATTTGAGGTGGTCTTTTTGGGTGTATGGGTAAACCAAGTGATCAGAGAACGTCTGTGGATGTGTAAACGCTCAAAACAACGAAATAAGGCCGATATCCAACAAGATCACACCCACCTCCTGATCAAACCTCATCGCCCTTCCAGAAAATTTGCCCTCGAAATTCTCGAATATGGTAAGCGCAGCACATCAGCACATACCAAAATTTTCCAAACTCCATACAAATCTCCTTCCATCAGGCACCAGCAGCCTTTGAAGAGCCACCAACAGCAGCCAAACAAGTAAGTGTCCTCGATCTCATGGAGAAAGATCAACCGCAATGGATCACACAGCACGCTCCAAATGATTAAAAACTCTGTCAATCCACTGACGAACCCGGGGAAAGAACAACGTGCCATGAGCCGTTGTCGCCCTGGGGAAACGGACGAAACTTGTGTCGTATGAACCCCTTTTTGAGTGCTGAATGGCCATTGTCGTTGATGCTTTCTTGGAGTGTGAATGCTCATCAAGTACTAACATAGTTCACTTAGCTGCATATACTGTCTAGTCTAGTCCGAATATATAGGGCTCTATTCACCCCCAATCTTCTTCATGACTTGTAGCTGGACGGATGTTGTTCATATTGCTTTCATTATCATTATCTATGTATATGCTCATCACACCATCAACCCCATTCCCTCCAACTCCTTCACAACATTGCTCAACACATCCTGTTCTATCTCTCTTGTCTCGACCTTCTTCTTCAACGTCGCAACACACCACTGCAACACACTTGCATTCTCAAACTTGATTCCAATCTTCAGAATCTCACCAAGAAGGTCCATAGGGACAGCATACCATGACTTCTCAGCACGTTTACTGAACCGTGATTGCTGTCCGCGGACTTGGACAAACACTTTCTCACCCTCACCAACGTGCAGACCACCAAGTGTCTTGTTCACGGCCTTCATCACCGTGGCCTCATCGTAGTCAAGAGCCAAAACACCACGCAGAAGCTCAGTGTATGGAGCAGCACTGAGTGATTCACCATCTCTTGTCACTTGGTTTATAAGCGTCCGTGGGTCCGAAGGGGTGTCGGTCAGTCTGAGCTTGTTGAGACATGCATCAAACAGAGATCTGTTCTCAGCACCAACAGCAGAGCGAATAACCCAGATGAGCTGAGACTCTGAGTATAGATGTGTTGTGCGCATGAATGCTTGACCGATGATGTTGGAAAATATCTGGAAGTTCTCATTCAAAGGCGTCTGGCCCATGGCGTTGAAGAGTGCGGTCATGGATACGACGTTCATGTTTGTGTTAAGCACAGCTGCTGCACCAGTGAGTAGGAACTCTGGTGTGAAAGAGGAGATATCACGGTACTTCTGGATGAAACGCGTGAGTTGGTTGCTTGTGTAATGTCTGTGGTATGTTCTTGGTGTGGACTCCATTTCGTCGTAGCTCGTGATTGATCTTGAAGTTTTTGGAGAAGGTGTGTTTTGAAGTAATGCCTTTGGTGAGATTGATGCAATCTGTTCTCGGATATCATCCGATGGAATGCGATCAAGGAAGTCCTCAAACGAAGAGATCGCCTTCTCTTGTGTTCCAATGGTGTCTAAGAGTGACCGGAGAACAGCTTCCTTTTGGTGTGCCTCCAAACCATTGAGATGATTGACATCAAACCCATCTTCAAACACCGTCGAGAGTTCAGCCTGAGCACAGTAGAGCGACAGAAGCTCATCAACAACCATGTTCTGGATACGTTCACTCTTGATGTCTCTACCAGTGCTTGGGCCGTAGTGCTCCAGCTCAGCTTCTGTCGTTGGTAGTTCAATGTCATCACTGATGAACACACCTTGGGTCTTGCCGTATCCTTCATTCTCCTCAAAGACACTCTCATCGACTTCGTTCAGTATCACAGATTCGGATGCCTTTGTCTCAACGTTTACAGGAACCCGTTTACGGTTCCTCAAATCATCCATTCCCATTAGTGCCTGTTTCTTGCCAGGCATCACCAGAACTTCATCAGCAGGAAGTGTACTGACATCCGCAGACATGGTGCTTAAGCCACGCCACGTTCCCATGATTGTCAGTGCGAGAAGATTTGTAGACACAAACAAGAGGTTGGATGGAGCTGTGAAGTATGACCATAGAATCTGGCCGGGGCCTCGTAGATGTAGTTGTGGTCTCGGTCTTAGCCTTGTCCTGGTGTAGAACTGACGGTCCAGCAGTCGCTTTGAGACGCGTGTGAAGAGTGAAGCATGGCTCCCGGGCCGTACCACTGTGAACCACGACATTAGAAGTGTGAGCCTGGGGGTTGTGTGCGTGTGTGGTGACTTGTTGTTCTGCCCGCCAGCTTTCACCAGATGGCCCCATGCCAGATTTTTCGTCCCAGAAGACTAGCGCGCGATTCGATGGAGTGCGCTTACCAAAAGAGAAGACTCAAGGACTCAAAGACTCCATAGACGTCTACAAAAGAACAGCGTAAAATCAACCTTCATTAATAGATCCCAAATGAACGAATGTGTGTCTGAATCCCTGTCAGACGTGATCCCGAATTAAAATACAATCAAAACTGTACGTGTGTGGTGTTGTTCTCTCTGTAGATTCAACGCTCCCTGCGGCGATGTCTCTCATACCATCCCTTGATGTCCTCTCCCTTCGAACCCACTTTTCTGTCAACCTTTTCACACCCCTTAGCGTCACTCAGCCAAGGGTGGTTGGACCAGCCACCAGCATCAACTCTGTCCCTTGGATCCAGAGCGAGCATTGGCAACAAAAACTGTGCTGTTGAAACAGCAACCTCCTTCTCAAGTTTGTACTTCTGCATCAAGACGTTCTCCAAGCTCCAGTACTTGAGCTTGTCAATGTTTCTCATCTTGAGTGTTCCACGGTGGAAGAACTCAGCTCCACCTTCAACTCTGTGGACGTAGCGTGCAACCTTCTCCTTCTTCTCCGGTGTCGAGATCTCCATCAGCTCCAAGATCTGGGCAAGGTGGTCTTCTGTCTTCGAGTGGTGCTTTCCACTCTTTGGCTCAAACAGGTAGTCACTCGTGATCAGCTCAAAGATGACACAAGCAGCAGACCAGATATCTGTCGAACAACCCCAGTGGTGACCCAATAGTGTCTCAAAGGCACGGTACTGTCTCGTCTGGATGTCCTCTGTGTAGTGGTGGTTGTAGTAGCATGCATTACCGAGATCCGCAAGCTTGATGTTCACCAAGGACGAAAGATCTTCCTCTTCAAGCGCAACCGAGTTCAGACGTGAGTCCAAATGAGCCAGTGTGGTGTCATCGGAAGTGATGAGGTTGGCAGCTGGCATGGCGTCATAAAAGTCATCATCGTCTTCATCATCCGAATTCGCCTCAGAGGCAGACACAACAAATGAGGAAAGACGCGACTGATTGTGTCTTGACTGGTTGGTGGATGCCGAATGGAGCGCATAGTGGATTGAATCCTGTAGCTCGGATGGTGCATCCTGTGACTCTTCACCGTAGTAGTTGACGGATCCAGTTGAGGCCTGTGATGTCTCTGAACCCTGTGAGCGAGACTCACGTGCTGGTGTGGATGGAATCCGAGCCGAGGAGATGGATGTTGTGGAACCGCTTAGTGAGTAGTTGCTGGAGAAGTAGTCCTTGAAGTCATGGTGTGTGGAAGCAGATATTGGAGATGGCAGTGGCTTCGAGCACTTGATTGGTGTGCCGATGAGTGACGATGACTTCTTGCGACAAAGGCGAAGCCTGGATGGACCACTCTCAGAACCAGCTGATGATGTGGATGAACCATGACGCTTGCGCTCGTTGACAGCAGAGTCCTTGATACAGCGTACAAACTTCTCGACGTCTTTGATCTCAATCAAGATATTCTCCGGCTTGATGTCGGTGTGGATGAGTCCGCATTCACGGTGCAAGTAGTCCAAAGCCAGCAGTAGTTGTTTGGCAATCTTTTTGGTGATGGAGAGCGGCAAACCACCATATGACTTCTCCAAGGACAAAAGGCTGACGACATCACGGCAATCTCTTCCACCGTTCTTGTTGCAGTCCTTGCACTCGTTGATGAAGTCCAAAGTAGTCTCACCAAGCAGTTCAAACACCATGCAGATATGCTTTCCATTTGGACCATCGTGCTTGAACCAGTCATACATCTCCACCAAGTGCGCATGGCCCGGGTGGTTTCTGTTGGTGTCCCTTGCTCTTGTCAAAATCTTGATCTCATCCAAGGCCGCACTGGTGTAACTCTCCTTGGAGCGGACGATCTTGATCGCAACATGACGCTCGGCAACATCGTCATAAGCGAGCCACACGGTGGAGAAATGTCCCCAGCCGAGCTTGCGGACAATACAGTACTGCTTGTTAACTCCGTAGCGTTCACCAATCTGGACTGGGTGGTATCCGCCATAGCAGTAGTCGGAAGCACTTTCTTCCTTGTCATAGTCAACCTCATCCTCATCTTCTTCGAGATCGTCTTCGTTTTCGTCATCAGTGTCGAGCAAGAGGTGCTGGGCCTCGATCGAGTTCGATGAACTCAGTGCAGAAATCAGGTACTCACGGCGGACCTGCTGGGCATAGCTGTCAGCTCTGTGGACGCTGGGTCTGTGCTCAGTCTGGATGGAGAGAGCAGGAGTCGAACGTGGTGTTGACGGTGATGAAAGGTTGAGCGATTGGGGTGCGTGTGCCTGTGTGGCTTGTAGCAGATGAGCACCAGGCACAAAGCCGGCCTGGTGCGCCAACGGGGTATGTCTGCGGTGATCAAGAGCCATCAGTGGTGTTATTGTGCTGGTGCGTGTATGGTGACACGATCAGAGATTAGTTTCTGGGGATACAAGTCGACGATGGAAAGTGATGGGTGTGTTGCTGCAACAACAGATATAAATGGCTGCCAGGAATGATAAGCGGCCTTGCGTTGATGGTGTAGAGAGGGAAATGGCAGTCTCTCTCTCGGGTGAATCAGGTGGTGGTGTGGTAGTGGTAGGGGTGGTAGTGGTAGGGGTGGTAGTAGGGGTAGTGGCAGTAGATATAGCAACTGGAGGGGTTGGAGGGGTAAGACTTGTAGAAATCTCTTCCCTCTCCTGTTGATCAGTCTTCGGGAGTCGGGGCGCTCAGTAAAAAAGGCGGCCACAATTTGGTATGCGCCACACATTCGCCGTTTTGCAGTAGCAGCCACAGACGAAAGCTCGCTACCCCACGTGCAATCCGCGAGAAGCTAGAAAAAGAAGGTGGAGGGTGGTCTTATCTACGGCATCGGTTGTGGATGGTGTTTGATTGTGTCTGTGGCGCTGTTGCTTTAGTGTTCGTCGAGAGCGGTTGTGTTCACCTTCTTGGGACACGTTCTTGTCGGAGGTGCAACCCAACAGATTCACACTTTGCGCTATCGACCCCGTCTCGTCTTCCTCTTTCGGCTTGCCCGTTGCGCCGAGAGCTTGGGACAAATCTGAGGGGATTTTCGCCAGAGTTTTCCCGAACAGTTCGCGAAATGACGTCTTTACACAGTTGTCCTGGTCGCGGGCAACACCAGTTGAACAGTCTTCACCCCACTACTAGCACTGATCAGTACTGTCCGTCAGATAGCCGTATTGCCTGGAGAGGCCCTTGTAAGCAGGATGATATGGGTGTGCAGAACAGCTGTCGGAACAAGCTTAAACAAGTAATCATTCGGTGTTGAAGGCTGCTTCATTGCGCAACAGAGATGGCTTAAAGACAGGCTTCGAAGCTGGACAAGATCGCCTGCGACGGTGACGAAACATTGTGTAGCCTGGCATTCCTGCTATAAGTGGCCATCCGGCGTCCGGTCTTATGACGAAGATGAAGCTGTACAGTTGATCATAAGCTCAAATTCTGCCGTAGCTGAAGTCGGAGAAACTGTTCCTGAGTTTCAACTTCCCCATACTAAACGCGGAAAGTGGCCTAACCGGATTTCGCGACTTTGGGCTGTGTCTGCGCCGGCGTGGAGTCCTCAGCTTCCGGGAGGCTTGGAGCTGAGAGATGGAGGGTGAACATCAAGACGCAAGACACCTTTTGAAGAATACACCCAAAGACATACATCCAGCATATCAGCTACAGGGCACATACACTCCCGAAAGATCAACACTTGCCGCCCGTCCAGTTGGATCAAACCGCCCGTCATCAGGGATCTTACCGCGCAGTATCCATTTATCATCCACCTTCGCTACACACTGCTGACGCTACCCTTGCCCAAACACATATCGCATATCTTCATCTGAGTCTCCATCTCTCATCACTCATGTCTCACACCGCTGGATCAGAGTCTTTTGTGGTGGCTACAAGCAACACCGTGTCGCACACCGACACACCCAAGGAGTCCAGGCAGGACAGCGCACACAGCAACACACAAGAATCAGACAAGTCTTCAAATGGATCAATCGCTAAACTGAGATCAAGATCTGCTTCCCTCGGCAAGCTTTTCCACTTTGGCTCAGAGAAAACTCCTCGTTCAGAGTCAAGACCCCAAACGCCTATTGCTGAGACGCTTCCGGGTGCCTACGGTGATGAAGAAGGATATTTTCCCCACTCACCACCTGCAGAAGCGGTCGTCCACGAGCATCTTTCACCAGCAGTCGAAGTTCTCACCATCAACACTGCCATTCAAAGCTCACCGGTAAAACCTCATGAAGAAACGACAAATCCTGAGGCCCAAAAAAAGCTGTCGGCCAAGCTCAAGACCCTGTTCAGGATCAACTCTTCATCAAACGACGGTTCACCAGTCATGGAGTCAAGGGACATCACTCCTGACGCACCAGTCGAGCTGGAAGTCCCGGCCAAGACTCACGAGGCGAATCTACACCAAGAGTACCCAATCAAAGAAGTTTCAGACGGTCACACATCAGGCGAGGAGCATTATCAACAGCCAACAGCGACCCCACACAAGTCATCAATGTCAATCATTGCAGCCGTTAGAAGAATGCGGTCACCATCTTCACCGAGCCCAAACCAATCAAAAGACTCCAGGCACGCACAGAACAATCACACTGTCTCATCACAGCCATACTTTGCTCACCAAGGACTCCCACCACATGCTGATTCATCCACCGTCAGTTCTGCGAACATCGAGTCCAATGGTCATGGCCCATTGCCTTTCAGCCTTAAAAAGACAAACAATGATTCTAAGCAGGAGTTGAACCTGATCAAAGAAGAGCCATCAGCACAAGCACTTCCATCATCAACCAAGGCTGGCATCATCACACCATCAGAAACTGATTTGTCACAGCCGATCCAGGTGAAACCAAAACTAAGAAGAGTCGCATCGGCACCACTCAACCTCAAACAGGACACTGATGCAGACAAGAAAGTCAACACTGTCGAAGAGAAGAAGCCACCGGCCACACTCGCACGCTCACGCAAGAAGTCGTTCCTCAACTCCAACTCCATCAAGGTGGCTGATCTTCAAGTTGGCCCACAGTCATTCGAGAAAATTCGGCTCTTGGGTAAAGGTGATGTCGGAAAAGTGTACCTTGTTCGTGAGAAGACCACCAACCGATTGTACGCGATGAAGGTGTTGAGTAAGAAGGAGATGATTGAACGCAACAAGATCAAGAGAGCCCTTGCTGAGCAAGAAATTCTTGCTACATCCAACCATCCATTCATTGTGACACTCTACCACTCCTTTCAAAGCGAGGACTACTTGTACCTCTGCATGGAGTACTGTATGGGTGGTGAGTTCTTCAGAGCTTTGCAAACTCGCAAGTCCAAGTGCATATCTGAGCTTGATGCAAGGTTCTATGCTGCCGAAGTTACCGCAGCTTTGGAGTACTTGCACTTGATGGGGTTCATCTACAGAGACCTGAAACCGGAGAACATCTTACTTCACCAGAGTGGCCACATCATGCTTTCTGACTTCGACTTGTCGAAACAAACGGAATCAATCAAGAACCCAAGCATGTCCATGAACTCAGGTAACAGGAACCTGATCACTTTGGATACGAAGGTGTGTATCGATGGTTTCAGAACGAACTCGTTTGTTGGAACTGAAGAGTACATTGCACCAGAAGTCATCAGAGGTAAAGGCCATACCGTTGCCGTCGATTGGTGGACTTTGGGTATTTTGCTCTTCGAGATGTTGTTTGGTACGACTCCTTTCAAGGGAGCCAACCGAAATCAGACTTTCTCAAACATTCTGAAGGCGGATGTCAATTTCCCAGACACTGCACAGGTCTCGTCGAACTGTAAGAGTTTGATCAAGAAGCTCCTAATCAAGGATGAGAACAAGCGTTTGGGCTCCAAGCTGGGTGCATCTGATATCAAGAACCATCCATTCTTCAAGAACCTCCAGTGGGCACTTCTCCGCAACCAGGAGCCACCAATGATCCCTGTTCTTTCCAAGCATGGTGCCGATTTCCACAAAAGCAAGGACGCCAAAGACTCGTCCATTGACATCACACAGGATAAGGCTGTCAGTGAGGGCGAGACCGAAGAGAATGATCCGTTTGAGGACTTCAACTCTATGACCTTGATCCATGATCAGTCCAACAATGATGACATGGTGTTATATGGGGCTGGTAACTCATATGGCAGCATCAGTTATACGTTGACAAGTGGGAACAGACCAAGAACGAACAGTAAGAGTATCTTCAAGACCAAGTTTTAAGCAAGCATTACAATCATGTTGTGGTTCTAGAGCTACTGCATTGTTTAGGATCTATTACAATTCATTCTGTGATCTGTACTCTAAAATGCCAATTAGTCTTCATCGCACAGTTCAACAAGCTTATGGATGCTCTTGATGCTCTCATCGGGATCTGTCAGCAACTTTGTGATCGTTCTGCCACACTCCATCATACGTGCAACTGTGTGAGTTTGCTCCACCTCTCGCTGTCTCTCTTTGGAGACTTCATATGCTTCCTGAATGATCCTAGCATCAATGAATGCCAATCTTGCAACGTTCAACCCATATGAGTTGCTAGCAACACCTTGTACCAAGTTGTATAGGAAAGTCACCTTTGGCCAGTCACCATCATCAGACTTCTCCTCAATGTAACCCATGTGGTAGTTTTTGACAGTACCAGGGAACAGCTCTTTCTCCAGCTTGCACACAGAAGGGAAGTGAGTGATGAATAATACCAGTGTATCATCGACTTCTGTAGCCAAATATTTTAGAATAGAACCAGCAATACTGATTCCATCAACAGTACCAGTACCTCTTCCGATCTCGTCTAGAATGACCAAGGAATTTCCCTTCTGGTCATTGATGCTCTTGAGAACCTGCAACATCTGTGACATCTCTGTGTAGAACGTACTCTCTCCCTTTATGAGATCGTCTTGAGCACCCATCCGGGTCAGAATCGAGTTGAAAACACCCAAAGTGGCAGATTCCGCTGGAACGAAACATCCAATCTGAGCCATGATGACCAACAATGCAACTTGCTTCACATAAGATGACTTACCACCCATGTTCGGGCCTGTGATGATCATGCACTTCGCCTTCTCATCCAATGAGATGTCGTTGGGGACGTAATTGCTCAGCTGTTCGATGATTGGGTTGCGACCTTTGATAACACGGACCACCTTGGTGTCCACAAATGAAGGTCTTGTGAGATTTGAGGAAGCAGAGGCAGCAGACAAGGAGAGAAGAGCGTCATACTTGGATAAACACTTGATGATATCACTCAGCTCTGTATAGCGCTCATCGATGAACTTGACAAATTTGCGGAAGACAACGTCACATGCGTTGAGGTAAAGCTCGTTGTGGTACTTGAGCTGCGTGTAGAGTGCACCGACTGTTGGAGGGCGGAACCGAGACACCAGCTTTGTAGATGAAACCTTGACCCAGTCACCCGGGATTGTCTTGATAGTGGCATTGCGGACCTCAATCAGGTATGGTTCACGATTCTTCTCAACATACTCCAATGATGGACGCTTGAGCAACACACGGATTGTCTTCAACTCATCATCAAGCTGGGACTTCAGGGCATCAATCTCCTCAGTCTCAGCAACAAGCTCGTCTTGATTGATTGTCAACTCTCCAAGATGAAAGTACTTCAGGATGTAGTCCTCAGTGCGATCGTCCATTGCGTACTGTGAGTTGATCATATTGACGTACTGGGAAATATCTGTCTCAAGTGATTGTCGGATCAGATTCTCCAGCAACTCCTTCAAGAGAGAAGATCTGACTTGGCTAAGGATGTCAAACTTTCCAAATTTGATTACCAGCTTTGAGACTTCATCAAGCTTGTTCAGGAAGATGTACAACTCCTTTCTCTTGACTTTCCCGTAGTGTATACGACTGAGCATCTTCTCCAGATCTGGACAACTCTTCAAGAGCGAAGCCAGACTCTCCAAAAAGTGATGGAAATGTGACTGAATGTTCTGAATAGCATCAAATCTCGCTTCGATAGACTCACGGTGAACCAACGGTTTACTGATCCACTTTCTCAGAAGTCGGAAACCGAATGTTGTTCGAGTGTGGTTGAGAATCCACAACAATGAACCGTTTTCTTCAAAAGTTGTGTTGTTCTGAAATACTTCAAGATTGAGTAATGTGTTCGCATTGAGCGTCATGTGATTGACTTCACTGAAACATGAGTAGTTTCCCACAACCTTGAATGCGGAGTCGAGTTCGAACTCAGTGAGGTAATCGATCAACAGAGAGCAACATGTCTGGATAGCCACCGACTTGCTTGATATGAAATCAAACAAACGGTCATTGGTTGAGACACAGTCATTCATAAATGTCTCAAAGAAAGGACGTTTCAACTCTGGGAATGTGATTGTTCGTATCTGTGTAGAATGGCGTCTGGTGAAGCTGTCAAGAATCTTAACCGTAAGTGCAGACAAATTCGATTCAAAGTGAAGGATTTCAATCGGTTCAAGATGTAGAAGCCTGGTCTCAAGCTCAGCACGAAGAAAGTCATCCACAAACTCGTCATAGACGATCTCGCCAGACAGCGGTTGGATAGAAACAATAGTGATCGTCACAGTGGTACCGGAATGCGGGCTTTCTATGATTGAAATCAACGAGTCAACGGACTTATCATCCTTCGCGTTGTGTCCCTTGTCGTCATACTCAATGTATGTTGCCTTTGTGAAGACGTTTGTGACCTTTCTCTTGAACAGACTGGACTTGTTGCTACTCTCAACCGACTTGATGGCTCTGTTCTCCACTTGGTCCACAATACCAACCTTGAGTCCAGATTGCAGTAGACGTTGGAGATGAATGTGAAGCCTTGGCTGAGGAATGGAGCAGTACGCCAATTTGTTGTACATCTGGTCTGTTGGTGTCTCAGTAGCAATGTTCAGTTTTCCAGGAACAAGCATGATGTTGAGGATCTTGTGTACCTTGACAGCGTCTTCACAAAAGAATTTGTATTTGTAGCCAACTTGAATGGCCAGCACCTTATCCAGATGAAGCAGTTTCAACTGTTTGACCTGCTCGTCAAGTGGCGTGAGTTTCGATCCTGCCTTCTTCTGTCTCTTGGTAGGTGGGGGTGCTGGCTCATCATCCTCATCATCCTCATCTTGGCTCCCAATCACTGGTGCATCCTTGTTGCTCTGGTCATCACGGAAGAGGCCTTGCTGTGTGAGCTTTCTTTTGTACTGTGCTCGAAGAGCTTGTTGTTCAGGCGTGGACTGAGATGGAGTTGAGTCTTTGCTGAAGATGAACCTCTGGGCACGTACTGAGGGATCGCACTGTGGGGCCGGTGCTTGCGCTAGTTCAAGGCGGGAAACAGCAGCAGCAGATGTGGATGGTGGAGGTGGAGGTGCATAGTTGATGAGTTTTTCAACAGGTGCCGTTCCGTTTTGTTGCATCTCTTCGGATTCATCGTCATCGTCGAGTTCGATGACTTCAATGGTGTTGATGGTCTTGTTTTCTCCCGGCTGGTCTGTCTTAACAGGGGACGATGTGGCTTTTGTCGGCGATGATTTGAAAAATCGGCTGATTGACGGCTGTGTAGCCTGCCGTGGCTTGTCCATTCCTACTGCGAGAGTCTTTCAGTGGTGATTGGAGAACAAACAGCTTGAACATCTTCTTCGTTGTGAGACGCGTCTTCGTGATCTGATCTGACGTCTTCTTGCCCCTAGTTCGAACCCCACCCGCTTCATTTGATATCCGATTATTCCTCTTTCCCAAAAAGGAATTCACTGAAACACGTTGACGGCTTCTAGATCATCACCACTATTGTTTACTCAATCCAATTGATTACTCCGAAACGGCTACAACTTTCGGTAACAGTTCTGCGGTTGAGACGGATTTTGGTTTCATCTCTGTTCGAGGAGCGCTGGTTGTGGTCCATACCAATTTTGCAAGCTCTCGAAACACACATCAAACAATAACATCCAGCATGCGCTTGTTAGACGACAAAAGCTTTGCCACGCAGGTACACATGCTGTGATATCCCAAGAATCCTACGTCATGCTACGTCTCGTGTCCTATTTGGAAACATCACTGTCCGCTGGTGGTGCTCTTCTGTCGATCTAGGCCACCAGCACTTGATCCATACTGGTTTCAGAGATGACAGAGGATGAAGCTGGACATAAACAAACCAGCGGTCACCTCCTAGTACTTATAGAGAGATGCATCCCACTCTTGGCTGCTCCTCAATTGTGGTCCTGGAGATGCGCACACACCAATCACCATCATGAGAATCCCACTCGCCATCCTCCCTCACATGGCCACCATTGCCATGGCCCAAGCATACTACAACCAGTCAACAGAAGTCTCCTCTTCTTCATCATCCTTTGAGGAAGACTCATTCATCTACTCTGGTGTTGACTCAACCACTGAGATTCTTGATTCCACAACCATGGTTACTATCACATCCTGCTCCGCCGATGCCTGCACCAAGACCCTCTCGCCCGCTCTTGTCTCCATCGCAACCACCACTTCGGTCGGTGTAGTCACTGTCTACACAACATGGTGTCCACTGTCTTCAACTACGACTGATCTGTACTCTTCTGAGTTTGAATGGTCATCGGAAGATACCCAGCACAGCTTCACCCCATTGATTGACGTTCCAGCATCCGCATCTACCCATGAGGAGACATCCGAGTATTCTTCTATCTCGTTGGCCACAACAATTGCCGATGATGCTACCACATACACTTCATCTGTGTCTGATTCGGTCTCGGATGAGTCTGAGTTTGTGAGTTATGCTACTGAAACTGAACAGACTACTACAATGGTGACGGTCACTTCTTGTCATGAGAATGCCTGCTCTGAGACCACATCTCCTGCTTTGGTATCTATTGCTACTACAACCTCTTACGGTGTTGTTACTGTTTACACTACTTGGTGCCCGCTCACTGATGTCTCTTCCACCTCCAAGGCATCTAGTGTTTCAGGTTCTGTTGCTTCCACTATTGCTACATCCCCACTAGTTTCGTCTTCTGTTGATGAATCTACATCTGTTACTTCATATGGTGTCACCTCAATCCCATTGTTGTCATCCTCGGGAACTACACCATCTTCATCTGTGACTCCAGTCACTACTACTGTCGTCTCCCTGACATCATGCTCCGCTGACTCCTGCTCTACCACTGAGACTACTGCTAAGGTGACTGTTGTTACGACCACATCATCTGGTGTCGTCACTGTCTACACAACATACTGTCCTTTGACAGAGACTGAGACCGAACCCACCACATATATTCTCTCAACCGTTGCAACGACCAGTACTGTTGATACATCTGCCATCACCCAGTCATCTGTGGCATCCACCTCCTTGTCCTCATCTTCCCCAAGCGGTACCTCAATTTCCACTGGTGTCTACACAGACAAGACGACAACTATTGCTGGTGCCAGTACTGTCTACACTCCATATACCAGCACTACTTCTGAGACCCCGACCACAACTGTGGTGGAAGTCACGTCCTGCTCTGAAGGTAACTGTGTTACGTCTCAGACCACAGCCAAGATTACCGTCGTTACCTCCACTTCTTCAGGCGTTGTCACTATTTACACTACCTACTGTCCATTGACTGGAACTGAGGCTAATGCCCAAACTTCTTCCACTGCTGCTCCATTGACATCGACTCACAGAACTACTACTGATACCGATGTGGAGCCATCCACCACTGGTCCATCCACTACTGGTCCATCTACAACCGAGGCAAACTCCACCGAGCCTTCTGTCGAGACGTCGCCTGTTACCACCGTTGTTCGTTTGACTTCATGTTCTGATACTACATGTTTCACCACTGAGACGACTGCCAGAGTCACAGTTGTTACTTCCACTTCCTCTGGTGTTGTTACGGAGTACACAACATACTGTCCACTGACTGAGGCTTCGTCTACTTCGGTTGGTACCTCATCTACTCTCTCAACAACTACTCCATCGTCCACAACTTTTGTTGTTACATCTGGTTCTTCCACTTTCACCACGATCAAGCCAGTGACACCATCTTTGGATTCAGTGACCTCGTCCACTGCGCCAACTTCATCTGAGAGCTCTGAGACACTAACAACTGTTGTTCCAGTCACATCTTGCTCCGGTAACTCCTGTGTCACATCTGAGTCAACTGCTCAAGTGACTGTTGTCACTACTACCAGATCTGGTGTTGTGACATCCTACACCACGTACTGTCCTTTGACTGCTGAGAGTTCCACATCCTCCAATGCCACATCTTCCAATGGTGACTCACACGTCGAGACCACCGTGTCTTCTCCTCCAAGTACTTCTGGTGTACCAATCACCTCCTCCACCGTGGTGAAGACTTCGTCTGTTGAGCCGCAAGGAATCACTACAGGTACCAAGTCTGAAACCTCGAGTTTGTCCACCATCACATCCACCTCTGCAACACCAACTGTTGTTACTCTGACATCCTGCTCTGGTGATGTTTGTGTGACTTCCAGTTCTTCTGCTATCATGTCCATTGCGACTACCACCATCAACGGCGAGGTCACTTCCTACACTACGTACTGTCCATTGACTGAGACTGATGTGCTTTTGTCATCTGCCGCTACTACAGCTTCCACCACAGCCGCTTCTTCCGCTTCGACTCTGTCTGGTACTTCTACCATCAAGGCTGATGAGCCATCCACATCCACACCAACGACTACAGTCTCCACCACATCCACGCCAGCTTCTACTGGATCCACTGTTCCAAGCACTACATCTCTATTATCGTCATCTGTGGTGACACCACTCTCTCTTGTTTCAGGTACTACACCTGCGACTACTGTCTCCTCCGGCACTACATCTCAGGCAACATCTTCTGGAGTTTCGACAAAGTCTGGTGTGGTTTCTACCTCAGGTATCACTTCTGCTGTTATCACCACTGCCACACCGGTATCTTCTGAAATTGACACCACTTTGACCAATGTTATCAATGTGACACGCTCATACACCACCACTGATAAGCAGGGCTCCACCTTGGTCGTCACCAGTGTCTCAGCAAGCACACAGGCGGGAAGCACAACACTCACTGCAGCTGTCACCACTTTCACACCGGTTGTTGACCAGCAGACATCCGCTTCTGGCTCAAGCTCAGCTGCTACCATCGCGACATATGACGGTGCTGCTGGCTCATTGGACGGGAAGGCATCTGCTGCTGTCGCTGGTCTCGTCATGGTCTTGTTGAGTTTGGTGTGATGAAGTACAAGCACGGTTATTTATAGAAAATTGTATACCCTTTAAAGATAAGTTTGTTGTTAATGATACATGTTTGTAGGATTGGAGTAAATGCAATTAGATTTGTATTAGAGCAGCTATTCAACATGTGCTTAGGAACGCTCAATCTCCCATTCAACCTCGGTGATGGAGACTTCTTCACCCTTGTTATCGTCATAGTCGTAAAACTCACCTTCTGTCAAGTCAATCTCCTCAAACTTGGTGACTGATTCGGCTCCCTTCGCATGGAACTCTCCTTGTGGGATAAACTTGAGCAATTCCAGACCTCTGCACTCGATGTCTAAGATCGCCACACTCTTTCCATCTTCGGAATCTTCGAAGGTGTAGTTCTTCTTGGTTCTGGTAATGGATGCATTTGATTGCTTGCCACATGACTTGCACTTGAAGACAAAGTTTGCCTCACCTCTGGAACCTGGAAGGTCGTGCTGTTCGAGTCTGTTGATGGTGATCTCCTTGTCGTGTTTCTCACGGCATGATGTGCACTGGATCTCAAAGGTGTACTCAAAGAGGGAATCGTCAGTATCTGTTGGTGCAAGGTCCGTGAGACCCTGGAGGTTGGCTTTCAACTTGAGATGGAAAACCATTTGTATGTACTGTCTTTGGGGAGAGTGTGGTACAGAGTTCAAGATCTATCGGACTTTGTTCCGCCTTGAAGACTATTCGCGGGCGAGCTTCAGTAGGCAACAGACAACAGACCACAACGAACAAACAACAACAAACGGCCTATGACCATCTACAATAAACAACTTCATGATTATAACACTATCTTTATTTTCTAGACAGAACACTACTTGCAAATAAAGTCACAGAGTAGCCAAAAAGGAAATAAAGCAGGACGTAAACACCAGGCAAGAAGCTTAGAAACACTTGTGGTGGACGATGGATGGACCAGACTCGTCGTACTCCTGCTTGGAGATCCACATCTGCTGGAAAGTAGACAAGGAAGCCAAGATGGAACCACCGATCCAGACAGAGTACTTTCTCTCTGGTGGAGCAATAACCTTGACCTTCATGGAGGATGGGGCCAAAGCGGTGATCTCCTTCTGCATACGCTCAACGATACCTGGGAACATAGTAGTACCACCAGACAAGACGATGTTACCGTACAACTCCTTTCTGACATCAATGTCAGTCTTGATGATAGAGTTGTAGGTGGTCTGGTCGATACCAGCAGCCTCCAAACCGATCAAGGATGGGTGGAACAAAGCCTCTGGGGCTCTGAATCTCTCGTTACCGATGGTGATAACCTGACCATCTGGCAACTCGTAAGACTTCTCAATGGCAGAAGACTGAGCAGAGGTCTGGAGCTCCTGGTCGAAGTCCAAAGCAACATAAGCCAACTTCTCCTTGATGTCACGGACAATCTCTCTCTCAGCGGTGGTGGAGAAAGAGTAACCACGCTCGGACAAGATCTTCATCATGTAGTCAGTCAAGTCACGACCAGCCAAGTCAATTCTGAGGATGGCGTGTGGCAAAGCGAAACCAGCGTAAATTGGAACAACGTGGGTAACACCGTCACCAGAGTCCAAAACAATACCAGTGGTTCTACCGGAAGAGTAAAGGGACAACACAGCCTGGATGTTGACGTAGAAGGCTGGGACGTTGAAAGTCTCGAACATGATCTGGGTCATCTTCTCTCTGTTGTTCTTTGGGTTCATTGGGGCCTCGGTCAACAAGACTGGGTGCTCCTCTGGAGCGACACGCAACTCGTTGTAGAAGGTGTGGTGCCAGATCTTCTCCATGTCGTCCCAGTTGGTGACGATACCGTGCTCAATTGGGTAACGCAAGGTCAAGATACCTCTCTTGGACTGAGCCTCGTCTCCAACGTAGGAGTCCTTCTGGCCCATACCGACCATGATACCCTGGTGTCTTGGTCTACCAACGATAGATGGGAAGACGGCACGTGGGGCGTCATCACCGGCGAAACCGGCCTTACACATACCAGAACCGTTGTCGATCACGAGCTAGACAGTGTGTTAGTATTCTTCTTGAGTAGAGGGGGGAAATGATAAGGGCCAACCCTGGGGCGTCATGCCGCGGGAGGTCCAGAGACAAGGGTATGCACGTACAGCAGCAATTTCTTCTGTAGTAGATAGTTAGTAAATGTCATTGGTATGATCAAGAGACCAAGCACATGAGACACAGCAAGCACAGTGAGTACCGAAAGGGTGTGCTGCGAAATGTTTCGCGCCCGACTGGGCTGGACGGCCAATAGAAAAAAGCGCGCCCGCTCTGTTTCGGGAAATGCTGTGAGACAAGTGCGAAAAGAGGCGGCCGACAAGTAGGCCCGATAGCCCCAATAGCCTCAAACCAGCAGGATTGTAACCACCATGACGGGCGGATGGGTTCGGTTCTTGTGGTAATCGATCACTTTGGGCCATAAGTAGGAAGGACCGCCAATTGTCCAACGTAGCGCCCACTCAGTGTTGCCACAGTGCCGTTGTCATGTTCCCTGTCAGCTTGATCTGGGATCGGAGACGGACGCGCTTGCACTGGGCGAGGAATCAGCCTGGAAACAGCCAAAGACTGGACAAGGTCATTGAACAAAGTAGACTGGCGATGGGTATTGGTGAATGGGTATCTGGCAAGTGGGTATCGTTGATTGCCTTGCGAACTGGGTGGCCGCGGATAGCGCTCCGCCCGGTCACGATCAGATCAAAGCATGGCGGTGGCGGGACGAGTGCTAAAACAGCCCGGAATCGGGTGCGATTGGGCTCAGAATGGGTGTGTGCTTGCATGTGTTTGTGCTTGAGAGTCGGAGAATACGTACCACCGTCCATTTTGAATTGAATTGATTAGCTTGTAGCTTGGTGTTAACAGAAACTTGAGTGAGCGTGCTGGCAACAAGAAGGAAAAAGGAGGAATGTTCATTTCAGGGCGCTGGCACGACCGCGAATTTCATGGTATGCGCACATCTCCTCGGTTTACCCGGTGTAGCAGGGGCAGTGTCGACCAACTATTGATGACCAGAGCTCACAATGGCACATGCTGATTTGGAGGAAGAGGTTGTTGATGGTAGAGGACATCTGATGGAGGCTCATCGCTAATTGCTAAAAATAACGTCTATATAGCGTTCTATCCGAGCCTAATAGGAGAGAGAATGGACGATTCATGACGGGGACGGGCCACATTGTTATCCGAGAGGAGACTCAGCTTGGTGAAACAGATCGCACATGATTCGGAACACCGCAGCACCCCATAGATTCTATTTTTGGTATACTTGAAACGTCCTTGATAAATCATTCCTTCGTGTGTGCACTAACAGGGCATGCCCATCACCTCGTAACTTGGACGCCGATTTCCGGTGTAATCTTCCACCCACGCCCATGCCCGATTGATGGTGTCTTGCGGGTAGCACCACGTTCGAGATATGGCCAACAGGTGGTTCTCTAGTCATATACAGAGTCTTTCCAGTCGTACAGCAGTACTAGGCTGATCCTTTTGCCGATATCTTGCCACTGCCTGAGAACCGTGGTTGTACTCCGTGGCCTTGATCAAAACTGACCAACAACAATCAACCCAGATCTTGACCTTATAGACGAGTCACGGAGTCCAAACCGATCATCACTGTATTAAACACCTCGAGATGTGTTCTGGAAGCACCGCTGGCGCCAACGGACGCGCTTTTCTGCCCTTGCTGTCCAATTGGAACTAGGCCAACGTTGACTTCCAAATCCGGAGGAGGCCATAGTTAAGGGGGTAACCCGCAACTTCCAGACGCGCTTCTACAGAACCCAAAATGGACGAACTTTCGAATTATACATTCGGCAAAATTAATCCACCAATTTGCCTCTAACAACAAGACACCCTCAAAGCACGCTCCTCTTCAAACAACATGGATCCGAACATCGATTCTGCTATCGATCCGTCCATCGAGGCCCAATCAGGTATATTCACCAAATTCTCGCTGGAAAGCGATATGGACCACAACACCACTGAGGAAGCACAGGGAGCAGCCCACGCTGCCCTTCTGGCCCATGAGCAAGCGGGTTACAACTTTGCCAACATTCCTACAGATGCTCATGGTCGTGCTGGTGCGAATTCTGCAGCTGATCCAGTCTCTGCTGATGCTGCTTCCACCAACCTGTCCTCCATCATCAACTTCAACCAGATGGAGCACAACCCAGCTGAATCCTCCAATGACCAGCATCAACAAGGTGGCGCAATCCATGAGAGCAAGCACCAACCACAACTTTCCTTCCTAGGTGGCAACCTTGTTCTTGGTCGTAACTTGGCTAACACCACGACAGCCCCTTCAGCTCACCAACCATCCAACCCAAAGCAGATGCTCATCAAGGACCCGTCCTCGAAGGTCAGTATTGTCGTGGTCAACCCTGCTCAGACAGAGGGTACTGGCCGTCTCGGTCGTCCAAGGCGTCCAAACGAGAACGGACCAGAGAAAGTGACCAAGTCGTTGATGGAGTCTTCATCCGAAAACCTCGAGGAATCCCTTGTCTCCACATTCAGACTTGACTCAAGACCAGTCGTTGGACCAGGCTCAAGAGGCGGAAGAGGATTCTTGAAGGCGGCACCAAAGAGACAACCACAAAAGGGTGACTTTGTCAACTTCAACGTTGCCAACTCAGATGCTGGCTCGCCGACTTTGCTCAGGACCATTGAGAGCACAGACACCTCCCAGGCTGCGCCAACAGCTACACCAACTTCTGACACGACCGCTTCCAACGATGACGACGCTGTTGTTGTTCTCTCCGAGAAGACAGTGGCACCTGCTCCTACACCAGAAAGCAACACACGCGCACCAATTGCTATTGCTCCACAGCCTATCGCCATTGCACCAGCCTCAGCAAGAAACGCTACGCCACAGTCAGAGTCGTCAGAGGCCACCCTTCCCCTCACAAACTCATTCATCCTGGAGGACTATCAGTCTCTCAACCAGAAGGGAAGATCTGTTCGCAAAGACAAGCAAGATGTGTTCACCAAGCTCGGTCTCGTTCCGCTTGTATCCAAGAATGCCCGCCCGGTTTCAAGAGAGCCACTACCAGAATCCGCTGAGAAGAAGAGACTTCAACGCCTCAGACGTCCAAAGGAACCAATCACAAAGGCAAGATCAGTCAAGAGAAAAGACCTTCCAGGTCCAATTACCCCTGCATACTGGGATGTCTATGATCCAGAGTTGCTTGCGATTAAGGATACGGCAGAGAAGACTGAGGAGGACAAGGTTGCCCTTGGATTCACGGTCAAACCAGCCCCATACGCCAGGGACATCCTGTTCTTGTTGTCATTCATTTCAAAGTTCAAGAAGTTTTTCAGTGAGCTTCCAAACCTGGGACCGCAAGACTTTGAGGATGGTTTGGGACTTTCAAGCAAAGACAAGTATCCTTTGGAGAATGTTAACCAGGTTGACATCGAATCTGTGCCTGTTGCGGATGGTGAAGTTTCAGCGACCATGAACCAGTTCCTTCGTTCTTTGACAGCTCTGTTGTTGAACAGAAAGAAGGCAATTCCAAAGAGTGGCATGACCAAGGCTCTCTACGACTTGAAATCACAGGTTCTGAACTATGGTCTTCCAGTTGAATGGAGAGATGATAGTGGTGTTGCTGCTCCTCCACAAACTGACGAGTCCCTCAAGAACCCTGAAGATGAAGAGCCAGTTGACCCAGAGAATCCAGAGTTCTTCGATACCATTCAGTACCAGTTTGACACAAGCAGACCACTGGAGCACACACCGTTGGACAACGATGGATTTGAAGAAGAAGGACTACAGGCTCTAGAGCCTCAGGACAGACTTGTTCTCTTGAGATCGATGGCTGAGTGGTCTTGTACTCACTCTGATGCAATCAGAGCTGAGGTGAATGTCCAGATTTCAAGACAGGATGCTTCTGGTGAGAAGGAGACCTCCTACGTCTCGAGATTCATCAAGGAGGGACAGGAGGGAGTTGACGCTGCCAACAACTCACTCAAGCTCCATCCACGAAAGAAGATCAAAAAAGCTGATGATGATGACGACAGCACAGTTGATGCATACACTGATGCCGCAGTGAACCCTGTGGATCACCACATGTCCTTCAGACTTTTGGATTTCTACGCAGGTGATGCTGGTATCAATGGTCGTTTCTTCTTGTGTCGTTCTGCTGACAATACCACTGGTGGGTTTGCAAGTGTTGCCGAGTGGAAGCAACTCACTGAGAGCGACAAGTCTTCAAATGACATGTTGAGCTTGACTCAGCCTTCGAGATTCAAGTTGTATGTTGAGGATGTCACGACAATGCTTGGATCTGTTTTGGAGGTCGAGACTGTTTTGGGCGAAAAGACCCAGCCATTGGACCCATGGTATGAGGTTGCAGGCAACACTCAGGAACTTACTTCATTCGTTGAGTACTTGAGCACAAAACTGGAGGGGCAAAAGTCCAAGAATATCTCAACATTGCACAACTACCTCAAAAGCATGATTCCGGTATTACAAAAATTTGAGACCATTTACACCGACTACACATCTTTGACTCTCAACCGTGAGTCTCGCAAGCGTGGTCAGGTTACTGATTTGAAGGCACAAGATCGCAAACTCCGCAAGATCATTCACCAGAGTGAGCAGCCAGAGGATGAGTTCCTTCGTGATGACAGTGACGAGGATATGGAAGAGGGTGACGACCAGTATGTTCTGGAGGGTGATGAGCCGGAAGATGCTGACGATGATGACTATAAAGACTGATTGATGGACCGTTTGATTGTTTTTTGTTTGTTTGCATTTTGATATTAGCTATAGTGTTACGATCTCGAGAAGTTAGTACACTTTGTATTGTTTTGAATGTCATCATTTCCTTGGCTTCTTTGTAATGTTTGAGGTAGACTCGATTGTTCTGTAGAAGTCATTGTTCCGCTTGTTGCGAAGCTCGCCTTGTTTGGACTCATCAATCGTAATCAGAAGGTCCTCATTCGCCATGAGCTTATTTGCATCATTGTCATCAAACCGTAGAGCATGTGTGTATATGTCTGAGTCGGAGTCTGAATCATCAAGATTGTCAAAGGCATCATCAACCTCTTCGTCATTGTGAACAGCTTCAGGCTTGTCCTTTGAGGGTTTCGGATCAGAGCTGCTCTTGGTGATTTTGGCTTGGAAACTGTGCAACAACTCCAGTGTCTCCGCTTCACGAGCCTCTTTGTCGTGCTTATTAGATATTTTCAGCTGTGGGTTCTTCAAAATGAATTCCTCTCTTTGTTGGTCGACTGCGCTCTCTGGTTCTGGTTCTGCTTCAGACCCCTTGACGGTATCTGCCTCATGGAGACTAGCTTTGAGCTTCTCGATCTCGGCCTTGACCGTCTCGAGGTGCTGATCTCGTTCAGTGAGAGAAACTGATGGTTCGATGGGCTTTGGTGATGTAGGTATCTCCTTCTGAACATTGTCATTGGGCACAGGCAGCTCAACCACTGGCATTGGGAGATCTTTGGCAGTTTTCTTGTCCTCCATGACATCATGTGCACTCTTCATCTTGACACTAATGACAGCACTCTCACCGTCAAGTTCATCATCATCCCCGAGACTGAGTTTCACTTTGGCTTTCTTCTTCTTTTTCTGCTTCTTGTCGGCCTTTTCCACAACAGGTTCTGTGATGACAGTTGTCTTCACCAAGTCATCGAAGAAGGGGATCAACACTTCACTCTTTGTCACTTTGACCGGATACAACGGTGTCTCTCCATCCTCGGTCAGTTCACCCTCTGCAATACGCAAAACTGTGAATATTCCATCACCAACAATCTTTCCAAATGCTGTGTTGCGGCCCTGAAGCTCTGGTGCTTCCCTTAGTGTGATGAAGAACTTTCCTGTGTTGGAGTTCCTGCTCTGTAGATTGACAGATCCCAGGACGCCTCGCTTGGAGAATCTGATCCTGCTGTTGAACTCATCTTCAAACGGTTCTTGACTGAGTTGACCGTCAACCTGAACAAGGAAGTCGGTGACAACTCGACTGAACTCCCAGCCGGTGAAGGCGTTGTTGAGCACATTGGTCAGGAAAATGCGGGATGTGATGGGCGTCTCCTTGGCCCATAGTTCGATCTCAATGGCGCCCTTGGTAGTGTCAAGCCGCACTTTGGCTGTTGTTTGTGGCTCAAGTGTTGACATTGTAAAATTGTGTCTCTTAGAAGTTGTTGAAGTTCCGGGTTCTATGTTGTTGTCTCAGCTCTCAGATCCAATTTTTTGTATGCCTGCGCGAGCCTTGACCAGCTCTACTGCTACTCAACTGAAGGCAATGGATGTGTGTATTGGCATCAGCTGTGATTGAAAGCTGTGCCGTTCTCATGGGTAATAAATAGATAAATAGGAGCCTTGCGGCCAATAAATAGGTGTGTTGAATAAATAATAGAGGACCCAGGCTGAGGCATTGTTATCAACAGTGCTCATGGCTCACGGTGGTCAGCAATATGGAAGGCATTGGCCTCAGGAGGAAGGTCCTGTGCGTGGTTGTTGTCTCTCAAGTATCTGGTGTATCTGTACACCAAATCCTGGAGTCTTGCTGGCTCGATTCCCAAGTCTGCGAATGTCTTTGCCTCAGCAGTGATGACCTGATCAATGAACTGTCTCTCCACCTGATCTGGGTTGAGAATTGGCCACCACACCTTCTGCATGAGTTCAGCAAACTTGATGGCAAGATCCTTTGGTATGTTGACGTTGGTGTAGCGTCTCTGGGTGACCGGCTCGATCATGTATCTGATATCACGGACAGAGAATGCCTCTGGACCATTCAACTCGAACAACTCACCAGTGGTGGTATCGTCAAATCCGATCTTCTCAAGAGCAGCGGCAACATCAAGAACATGTGCTGGGTACAATGTCTCATTCATGTGGTTGGCAGTGTAGAGGCGGAAGTGTGAGCCCAACTTGTTGAGCAGGCTGTCCTCACGTCCATACATTGGACCCGGTCTGACAATAGTGGCATCTGGGTACACCTCACGAACGGCTTCTTCACCAAGTCCCTTGGTAGCATAGAACACAGATGACGAGTTTGGGTCGGCGTTGTAGGAGGACACATGAATGAAACGTGGGACACCGTTGTCAGCAGCAGCTTGTGCGATTCTTCTGGAAGCCTCGATGTTGATATCGGCCATGGAGAAGTTTTTGGTGTCATAATCAGCTCCAATCAAGTTGTAAACGATGTCACTCATTCTGACAGACTCGTTGATGGACTCCAAGTTGCGAACATCAAATTCCACGAGGTTGACAACACCAAGGTCACCGGGGATCTTCAAGATACGCTTCTTGACCTCGTCTCTGTATGGAGACACAAGCACATTACCATGACGGGCAAGTCTGGAGGACAAATAACGTCCAAGGAAACCTGTTCCACCAAAGACGGTTGCAGTGTAGCCAGTTCTTGAAGAGCGGCCATTGAGCCCCGCTGCGATCTTGACCTCGCCATTACGGGTGATGTTGATGTCGCTCTTGAATATGTGCGAGGAGTTGTGTCTCACTTGTTGAAGCTGAGCCGTGGTTCTAGTCGAACAAAGACGTCTGGACAGCATTGTTTGGGTTGCGCTGCTGAAGCTGCTGGTTGTGTTGTTCGTCGTGTGGTGCTGTTGCTCGTTTTCAGGCGCTTCTGATTTGTGGGGGTTTCTCCCAAGTTGGCTACTGGCACGGCTGCAAATGGCAGATGAAATGAATTCTAAGCTGTTATTAAACGATACACAGAACTGAAAGTGATGACAGAGGTTGATAAGCGCACAAGATCGTGGATGCTGTTTCTGAGTGTGTGCTCATGTACTTTTTGAGGCATTATCTTGCGGTATAAGAAGCCACAGATCGTTGGTTTGTGATGGAGATCGAAACTGGGAGCTTAGATGAAGATACGGAGGATCTCCAAAATGGCTCCACCAGCAATAAGGAAAGCCAAGAGGACTGTGTTGGGAAGTGTTAGTATGATCAGATCTTCTGGATTGTGATAGGTTTGGCAAGACCAGATCCTTTTTCAGGAGCTCTGGCCTTGCCCATCGCAGGTGGTGGAGAGAAGGCTACTTACAGAACCAGCCCTTGGAAATTGGAAGCTGAATCTTCTCAGCTGGCTTTGGCTTTCCCATCTTCTTGGTTTCCTTCTTGTAAAACTTCTCATTAGCGAGACGCTGCTTTGGAGTCTGGACGGCCTGCGTTGATTAGGTTAGCAAATTGAACGACAGTTTTCGAGACCACCCATGCCCGTTGAGGTTGTAGAAGTCCAAAATGAACACGAGTAACTCAGCTGGGATGCTAAACAGAGCATCATCGATACATACCATTGTGAAAGTGGTTTGACGTGATTGGGATCGTTGATGATGAAGAGATGCACTAAGGCTGGAAGTGTCTACGTGGTTTGTTTTTTGGGTGGAGCGCGACTTCGCTGGCACTTCTGGCGCGCTGCATTACAGGGATCATGAGTCCACAAAATCCAAGATAACTCAAGACTCGATCGGGATATTGAGCTGAAACCTCGACCAATCGCATCATGACACACCAAAGGACATATTCACGTGTCCTGTGGGTGCAAAAAAAAACTAGCGTCTCCTGGTTTCGATCCAGGGACATCAGGGTTATGAGCCCTGCGCGCTTCCACTGCGCCAAGACGCTGTTATTCTTGTCGGTTGAATCCGACTGTTTGTCATACCAGCACAAGAAGCAAGAACACGGTTCGGCCACGACCTTGGGCTCATCAAACGGAAAGTGAACACCGTCAACATAAGCTACCTCCTCTCAGAATTGCACGAGGGAGTAAGTGTCACCAACTGCAGGCTTAATACAGAGAGTGGTTGATTGAGGCTTGCATGAAAAGAATGAACTGCTGACTTGCAAGTATCCTAGCCGTTTGACTCTTGAGACTAGCAACCTGAGTACAGTCGACAGCTTTCGGAGAAAATTTCGGTTACGTCGATCCTCCATCTTTGATCTGAGCTGCTACGGCCCAAGAATCCTAGTTTGAACTCTCAAACATCATTAAGCATCTCTTAGAACAGGAGTAGTTCGATTCAGCCTACAAAATGAACATCTTCCCTTCCCAATAGCGAGATATGGCAGTCACTGAATGACATCATTGGTGTCTGGGTGCTCGCCAAAATGTAAACACAATGCGCGAAACGGTACCTATGCCAACAGCCTTCAGCTCCAGCCAAAAGTGCGCGATCTCGAAGCCTAGATCGCGGACAGCTGCCGAGAGCGTGTTTATTTTTGGCCCACTGTTTTTCTTTTGTGTTGAAGCGAGCTGCCGACTGCAAAAATCGAAACTTCAAAACAACTCTTCCAACCTCACCACCCGCAAACTCGGCTCCTACAACAAGTGAACTTACCAAACATGCAGCTTGCCACTCTTCTTGCCGTTGCTGCAGCCATCACATCCGTCAACGCCATCGGTCAAGTAAGTCGACCCACTCCCCACTCACTTCTGATCCAGCCGCCATGTTTGTGGAATGCTGACACCTCCATATGTGGTGATCCATCCTCGACTCACGGCTCTGGACAGTTGCCGCCCTGATCAAATTTCTCGTACTAACTCTCCAAACAGTTGGCCCTCAACCTCGGTGTCCAGAACTCAGAGGGATGCAAGACCGCCGCAGAGTACAAGACCGAGTTGGGAGTCATCTCCTCCTACACAAACAAGGTCAGAGTCTACGCTGCTTCTGACTGTAACACTTTGGAGATTTTGGGTCCTGCTGCCGAAGAGGCTGGTTTCTCTTTCTTCCAGGGTATCTGGCCTACAGACTCTGCTCACTTTGCTGAGGAGAAGGCCGCTTTGCAGTCATACTTGCCAAAGATCAAGAAGTCTACCATCGAGGCCATTACCGTTGGTTCTGAGGCTTTGTACCGTGGTGACATGACTGCTTCTGAGTTGGCCGATGCCATTAGTGAGATCAAGGACTTGCTTGCTGACATCACTGACTCTGAGGGTAACTCCTACTCCGACACCCCGGTTGGTTTCGTTGACTCTTGGAACATCATTGTCGACGGTGGTTCTTTGCCAGCTATCCAGGCTTCCGACTTTGTCTTTGCCAACGCTTTCTCCTACTGGCAGGGTCAGACCCAGAGTAACGCTTCTTACTCCTTCTTCGATGACATCATGCAGGCTTTGCAAGTCATCCAGACCGCCAAGGGTGCTACCGACATCACTTTCTGGGTTGGTGAGACCGGCTGGCCAACACAGGGTACTCACTTTGAGGACTCTCAGCCATCTGTTGACAACGCTGCTGCTTTCTGGCAGGATGCTGTCTGTGCTATTAGAGGCTGGGGCATCAACGTCATCGCCTTTGAGGCATTCGATGAGTCTTGGAAGCCAGACACTTCTGGTACCTCCGACGTTGAGAAGTACTGGGGAATCTGGGATTCTGACTACAACTTGAAGTATGACTTGACCTGTGACTTCACCAGTTCCTAAGTGTTTTGACCAACTATCATATGGCGTTTGGCTGTGCCTCCCACCAGGTTGATCTCCATCATATACCCACGGTCAGTTGATCGTACCAACGCACAACACATTACAAAATCCAAAACAACTCAGCACATGGAGTTTCCCCCTTTTTCCTCTTCTTTTCTCTATTTATTTCTTGAGGATTGGTTGGATTGACGTGTGGATCTGAACCTTACACCACACATTGCATATATTTGGCCGTCTTTGTGACTGTCCCTCTGTTTCTTTCGATTATTACACATCATGTTTGACAACTCTAAAATGTATTCTTCTACTGTTGAATAAATAAAGGCGTGTTGCTCTTTGTCTACAATTAAGCCTTGCCCATGTTGTCGATAGCTGCAAAGATGTCATCATCATCGATGTCGTCCTTCTTGCTATGTTGTTCTTCCGTTGTGACACTAGTGATCCAGTTCAGCACCTTGGAAACAAAGTCCTTCGAATTTGGCACAAAATGCCCACCATGATGCTTCAGCAATGTTCGCTTCTCTTCAAGGGAGACGTCGTAGAGCTTCAAACTTCTGCCTTCTTCCACCACCGTGTCCAACTCTCCAAGAACGTGCAAACTTGGAAGAGCAACTTTTCTCGCATAGGCTGCGTCGAATTCTTGTGGAAGCAGCCTGAATCCGGAGAAGAAGATCGCAAACTTCAATGACGGGATGATATCCTGATACAGGGCGGTGATGTATCCTCCAAGTCCAGCACCTTGTGAGAAGCCAATGATACCAACGATATCTTGACCATCAATCGCCTCCTTGACAGTCTTCACAGCGTCATCAATGTCATATTGCTTCTCGCCGTATGGCCACCATCCATAAAGCTCCGAATCGCTATCTGTATTGTGGAGCTGATCAGATTGAAGACGCAGTGGCGCGTTGACATAGATGGTTTCATAACCTGCTTTGGCGAGGGCCTTGCGCAAACCACCCGTCTTTCCTGAGTAGATCTGAGCTGACTGTGCATAGCCATGGAGCATGAGAACCTTTTTGGACATGATTTGAGCTTTGGTATATGTGAAAACTGGCCGATTAACTTTGCTGAAGCTGAAGTGAGTACTGCTCATCTTGGTGAGTGCAAGCCAAAAAGTTTTCGCGGCACGTAGATAAGGATCTGTGGCTCAAGGATGGGAGGAGCGTCCGCAAACATGTCTCCAATTTGAAAATGGCATCAATATCCCCTCTACGTTCCGTGAACCTTCACTGAGACCATTGATCCACTTGTTCCAAGCTCTTGTTGAGTGGTGACCTCCGGCCTATGCTCGCGACTGGAGATACGTCCGCATTCGGACGGTCTGACGTCTGACGTCTGACTCATGAGGGGGTCCCGGACTTTACTGTCACAACGAATCATCAGCACACCCACATATAAAACCTGAGTCTACTGCTTCAGTTCCTGCTTGGAAGTTGTACTGCTTGTGTTCCAACTTTATCAGGCCGATAGCACCCTACACCACCACCAATCACCTGGTAGAGACAAAACACCCCACATTTTAGAATGGCCACCTACGCTGAGAAGGACTTCGACTCCAACAACTACGACGACAAGAGACCACGTTATCCCCCATCTCTGTTCAAAGCGCTCTTCGAGTATCATCAGGGTCCAACTTCAACAGCACTGGACGTTGGCTGTGGTCCTGGAACTGCATCTTTCCCCCTGCTCGAATACGTTGACAATGTGATTGCTACCGACCCATCCGATGTCATGATTCAACCAGGAATTGCCAACATCGGAGACTTCAAAGGCCGTATTGAATTCAAGGTTGCACCGGCTGAGAACTTGAAGCACGCATGCCCTGATGATGGATCCATTGACGTCCTGATCAGTGCCGAGGCCCTCCATTGGGTCAACCATGCTGAGTTCTTCAAGGAGGCAGAGAGAGTCTTGAGATCTGGCGGAACCCTGGCCTATTGGGGATACATTGAGCCAAGATTTGTTGACTTCCCGAAGGCCAATGAGATCTATGAGAAGTATGTCTTCGAGGATGAGAGATTTATGGGTCCAGCTTGGGTCCAACCTGGTAAGGACTTCTTGAGGTACTTCTTCAGAGACGTCCATGTTCCATCTGAGACATTCAGTGATGTTGAGAAGCATGATTACTACCCCGGTGAGACAAAGGAGAAGACTGCTTATTTCCTTAGTGATGAAAAGTACACTATGAAGAAGTTTGCGTCCTACCTGAGTTCATGGAGTGCTGTTCACACTTGGAGAAAGCAACACCCGGGTGCCGAGAAGGACATCATCGAAATGTTCATCGAAGAGTTGAAACAGGAGACAGGATGGAATGACGATACTGAGATTCGTACGGAGTGGGGAACCACCTACATCTTCGCGAGAAGAAGATGAAGAGTTGTTGCGGCTTGCACAATGACATTGTTGCCTATCCTTGGCATCCCTAGCAGAGACATGCTTTGACGCTTGAGGAGCTGATACTAGTTAGCAGTTCTCTATAAACTTCAAATAAAACGTACACACAATATGAAACTCACAAAACAAAACATAAAACACGGATATAGATACAGAGAGACCCCCAACCCAGATTCTCCTACTTGACCATGGCCTGCCACTCGCCATTAATCTTCACAAACTTGTGCTTGAAGTCGCCAGAGCCAACAGCCTCAGAAACGGAAGCTTCAATATCGTCAATGGTGGCATCCACATCAATCTCATCCTTCACAGAAACAAGAGGTGATGGTGTAGAAACCTCAACAGGCGAATCAATCTCCGAAGTGAGGATATCAGGCTCATCAAGTGACATGTCACCATCTTCCTTGACAACCTTCTGAGGTGGTGCCTTTCCATGGGATCTCGTTACTCTTGTCTTCACGGTAGGCACATACTTGTCAGGGACTTCTGTGTTCTTTGGTGTTGAGGTCCCGTCTGGGTGGATGATAGCACTTGGAAGCATCAATCTACCAAGTCGACACACTTCATTTGCCCAATGTTTGACCTCTGTTGACGGATGCTTGAGAGGAGTCCACTTTGGCCTGCAACCCTTGACTAACTCCTTCACAACTTCACTGTTACCCCAACTGTGATCCCAGTTCTGTCTCTGCATTCCAACCAAGTGAGAAAACACACCAGACGTTAGAGCACCATCAGAATAACCGCCTTCCAAAAGCGAGAGTAGTACACCATCGGCGTGCTTGTTGGCCAAACTGACCGTGTCTGATGTGAACTTGGAGTAGAAGGATGTAGGAACATGAACACCGTGACGTTGCATCGTCTGAACTTCGTATTCGGAGGCATCAAACCCAGCACTGATCACCACCATACCCTTGAATGGTGGAACTCTCTTGAGAGACGTATCCTTCTTGGACTTCTTCTCACTTTGAGCGATCAGCAACTCGTGCTCTCTCTTGGCCCTCGAAAGGAACTCATCAGCCTTCTTCAAAAGCACCGAGTATTTCTCCTGATAGTCCTTGTAGAACTCCTCCTCCTTGTCATATGGTTGAAGATGAACATTCCAGATGTTCAAATCATGAGCCATAACACATGTTGAGGCATTCTTGATGTTGGTTGGGATGGCATACCCCATCTCTGTTGGGAATGAGTTGATGTCGTGAAGTGAGAAATATCCCACCTTTGGATCATTGGACTCCGTCTTGGTATGTTCATCAGGATCAGACTCACCTTCTTCATAGCCCGCAGCCTTCTCACCAAAGTCTGGCTCAAATCCAGCCTTACTCCAACAGATGTCCTGAGTTCCATCACCGTGGTGCAAGTCGAAGTCCAAAATCACAGCATGTGTAACGCCTTGAGACGTTGCAGCGTACTCAATCGCAATCTGGGCGTTGTTGATGAGACAGAATCCAGATGGGACACATGGGTGACTGTGATGACCAGGTGGACGGATTGCAACAAACGCTCTCTTGGGGGTATCTCCATCATTCTTGAAGATCGAGTCGACAGCTGTCTCAACAGCACCAATGACACCACTAAGAGCATCCAGAGAGGTCTTGGTCAAGTAGATATCACCACTGTTCCAACCTTCAGGCACTTCAATTTGACCCTTTGCCAATCTCTCTTCACTCTCAAGACATATCTTCTCGATATCAGCAGGCCAGTTCTTGCCGTGGATCTTCAAAACGTGCGGACTCGTCAATGGTGATCTCTTCGCTGAAGTCATCAAGACATACTCAGCTGGATACATAGTGAATGCTGATGCAATACCGAGAGATGTGGCGAGAAGTCTTTGTGGTCTCTCAACGATCGTGCTGATGTAGGTCTTGGATACCCATGATCTGCCAAATGCGTGCCTGGTGGAAAGCGGCGATAAGAGAACGAGGGTCTTGTCCTTGTTGTCAACAAATCTAGCACCCGACGCAACATGTGGGTGTCTGCTCAAGAAGTCAAAAAAGGCCTTCTTGAATGGCTCCAGGGAGTCAGGATCGTTGATGGTGGACTGGGTGTTGTCATTGTTTGCTGTGCTTTTGTTGCTGTAGACGCTTGCGTCCCCAATCTCAAGGCCAGACAAAATCTGCGACAACGCGTCATCCTCAGAAATTGGTGAAGACCCCCTTGGATTTGGTGGTAGAGCGGTATTCTCCATCTTCTGGTGTGTTTATCGATGTTACGTCGCACAGTGGTTGTCGGGGTCTGTACGTTCTGGTTTGTTTTCATTTGGGGCTCTGTTTGTTTACCATTTGGCGGGCGCCAAATATATTACGCGCCAGCTCGCCTCGACCCCGGAAAAACGTGCCGGTAAACGCTCTTATCTCTACTGATCACTGCACAGATCATAACGACGGATCATTCATTCAAATTACCACTCCGCCTCACCGGTGGCTTTAGCAAACGCGTAGTCTCGGCCGTGAACATTGGCAATTCCGTCCTTCAGATTGCATTTCCACTTGTTCTTGACTCTCAGCACCTTCTCGTACAGGCAAAGGATGATCATTCCGTCACCATCGTCGCCGTCTTCATCAAAGCCCTGCTCCTCCTCATCCGAATCATCCAGATCGGAGTTGATATCGTCTGAATCAAGTGCAGCCAGTGACCGTTCCTTCTTGAGCTCTGCCTCTCTCTGTCTCTGTAGTGTCTTTGTCAGCTGGCCATTCTCATCTCTCACCTCAAACTCAAACGTGCTACCAGGCGTGAGTGAGTTGGTGTCTGTGTTTGTCTTCTGTTCTGGGTTTCTGTCTTGCTGGGTCTTACCGGGGAGTGTGGTGAGTGGAGACCACGACAAGTGAGCCACCCGGGCTGCACCTAGGTTCTTCTGCCAGATGGCCTTGAGATCTTGTAATGTTGCCTCATCGATTCCATTGTCTTCAAAATCTTGTCTGGAGTCACTGATCACATCATTGATGACCTGCTCGTAGAGCACCGTCAAGTCTGTTCCGGACATCTGTTGGTGTGGTGTGTGAGTCTTTTCTGGTGTGCTGTGCTCCGTAGAGGCGGAGTGGACGTCGGGTTGGGAGAGCAGCTAGTGGGCAAAAACAGTGAGAAATCGGACACAATTTGTCACAAATGTACTCAAAACGAGAGATATTGATGAAAACACTTGTTTAAACGACGACACAGGTGCGTTCAGTGCTGTTTGATGGTTAATTCAAGTGTTCTGTTGCAGTTTAAGAGTGGGCGGGTGCGACTTTTTATACTTTTCGGGTGGCGACACGGTTTGCGCCACATCCACGTGACTTTCACGTGACCTGTAGGTTCTCATGGTACTTCTCTTCATTAGCACTCAATAACAAGCTCTTTGCGGAGTAGTGTTGTATTCAGTGCATTCAGAGTGTACCCGGTACCCTTTCTATGTTCATTTGTATTTCTTTGCTGAGGTTTGTGCTGAGAGTGGGCTTCTTGGAGGTGCGCGTTGCCATGGATACCGTGCTCCACTCAGGTTGTTTGTTTATGTTTACTTTCGCTCGGCTTGTAGGATTTTGCTACCAACAACATCTCTCCCTTCCAGCTCAACCAACGGCGCTTTTCAAAACAACACCGTTAACTAAGATTCCCCAACATACAATGGATTTCAGAGAGCTTACTGAGGCCTCTGAAATGTTTACGCCTCTGAAGGGCACTCCTTCTTTCCTGATTGCTGAAGACGAGGAAGACGAGATGCTGATGAAGATCCCACACGGCCTGACCGCTAAGAAGGAAAACCGCCGCAAGAGCTACCACTACGACTCCAACACCAACGGACAGCTGTTTGCTATGAGTCCAATGAGGGTTCCTTTGACTGCTCCAAGACCAAACGTTCTCAACTCCCGCCCGATCTCTGACACCAACAACCTCGCCCACACTAAGAGGTCTCTTATGTCTGAGCTGCACACTCTCAGTGCTGGTGATGAGAACGGTACACCATTGGCTGCTCGGACAATGTCCCCTATCCAGTTCTCGGGTGTTGATATGGCTCTCTTCTCCAGTCCGCACGCTGCTGGTCAGAAGCGCCGCTCCTCTGTGGTTGGCTCCGAGATGGACTCACCAATCGCTAAGATTCAGAAGATCGATGCATTGTTGGACACCGCTGACGCCGAGTCTTCCTTCCAGAATGATGATCATGCTGAGGAGGACGAAGAGGAAGAGGAGAGTAACGAGGAACTTTCACGCATAGTGCCGCTTGTGGCAGAGAAGGCAGGTGATTTATCAAGCACCATCATCCCAACTCAGGAGGACTTCTTCCAGGTTGATCAGGACTCAAGCATCAGAATGATGACACCATCCAAGGTGGCTGAAGATGCTACTAACGATCCTGCTACTGAACAACACAGTATGGTTCTTGACGCATCCAAGTCTCCTGAGATCGATGACAGCTACCTTTCTGACAGTCCGGTTTCCCAACACAGAACCGACCGCTTTGTTGACTTGGGTCCAATCGAGGACTACGAGCCATCTGTGAGCCCACAGAAGCACACACAGATGGGCTCCCCAAGCAAGAAGCCCTTCTTCACTATTACTCAGGTCCATGAGATTCAGTCTGACTTCAAGAAGGAAGTTGAGAAGCTTGAGCAACACTTGAAGAGCAAATCGGCTGCTATCTTGGAGCTCAATGACGCTGTCAACCTGCACAAGAACAAGATCTACCAACTTGAGGATGAGATTGAATCGTTTACGTTGCAGAAGAAGCAACTTTTGAAGGAGAACGACTTGTTGAAGGCCGAGCATGACATTTTCAAGTCAGATATTGCTTCTGTCGAGTCAGTGGTGAAGAAGAGTGACGACAGACTGGAGCGAAACAAGTTTGTCATTTCCAAATTCAAGGAGAGAGTCGAGACATTGAATGCTGTGATCCAAGAGAAGAACGTTGAGATTTCTGAGATCCGTGAGGATGTTGAAAGCAAGTCGAGAGCCATTGATCTCTTGTCCACCAGAGTATCCGAATATGAGAAGAAGGCGCAGAGCCTTGTTGTCTCTCTTCACGATGAGGCACAGAAAACCGCTGAGTCTAGAGACAACTGTACAAAGTTGGAGGCGGTTATTGATGACTTGAACAACCAGCTCAAGAACTTGTCTGATGAGAAGGACCAGCTGGAAGCTCACTTGGAAGCTGTTCGTGTTGAGCTTAACCAAGAAAAATTGGAGAATAGCACACTCCAGTCCAAGTTCCAGTCCGATGAGCATCAGATGAGGGAAGCAGGTGTCAGATCTGAGCTGCTCACAAGTGAGATTCAGACTCTTCATGAGACTATTAAGAGCTTGGAGAGTCAGTTGAAGCAGGAGAAAGTGACATCCGAGCAGAACATGGACAATTTGACTGTTTCTCATATTGCTGCCATGAAGGAGCTGAACCTCAATGCTGCTGTCCTTGCTGGTTTGCAGGCCGCAGTGTCTACTTTGAGGAACTCTAATACATCCTTGAAGAATGAGCTCTCTGTTCAGACTTCTACCTTGCAGATTCTCACAAAGGACTTGGAAGAATCCAACGAACTGTTGACAATCAGAAAGGCTGAGGTTGATGAGCTTAACGTTGAGCTTAATGGTGCTCAAGGCGAGATGGCATCTATGAGATCCACCATTGAACAGAAGAACATCCACGTCAACGAGTTGAACCAAAGATTACAAGAGTATAGCCATGCCCTCGAGGATAAGGAGCTTGTTGTCCGCAAGATGGATGTTGAGATCCAGAAGCAAGAAGGTGAGCATCTTGCTGAGCTTGAGGCTTTCCATGCCGAAATGAGCAATGTCCAGAAGATTGCCAGTACCAAGTCAAACGAGTTGTTCAGAGTGAAGGAGGAGAAGGACAAACTCCAGAGAGAACTTGACTTGTTGAAGTACGAGCTTGAGACAATCAAGGACGAGGCTGGTGACTACGACACGAGAATCTCAAACTTGAAGTCCAAGCTCCAGGAGTACAAGGCTGAGGCTCAGAACGCAGAGGCTCTTGCAAAGAGATACCAGGAGGAGAAATTGGCACTTGAAGGAGAGACCGATAAGAGACTTCAACAGTTGGCCGAGGATCTTTACATCCAGTACAGCAAGAAGCACGAGCAAAAGGTGAGTGTGTTGAAGAGGGGCTACGAGGTGAAGTGGCAGGCAAAGGTCACCAAGACCGACAATGAGAATGAGAAGCTCAGACGTGAGATTGAGGGTTTGAATGCTCGTCTTGAGAAGGAGGTGCATGAGAAGAACGAGATCATCAAGCTGTGGGACAACTTCAAGGATGCTGAGAGCCTGGAGCAGTAAGTTTGATACTGAATACAAGATACATACAGATAGGGGTAGATCAGAGATATTCGGCTCGCTTAGTTGTGGGTTGTGGGGCGAAGCACTTTCCCCTGCATAAGGAAATCTGCAGGGTGTATGACGGTTAGGGGTCATGATTGAGTACGACGAGCTGGAATCTGGAACGCATGAAGGTATACGTTCTAGATAGTCAAAAAGCACTGGCTCTACACTGTTTTGGTTACAAAATAAAGGAATGTTCGATTGTGTCTGCCAGCTGATGAGCCTGGGCACAAGCCTTCTCAAGCCACCCTTGTCTGTGGCCGCACGTGCTGCGCTTAAACTTGGCGAGACCTAAGTACCATCAAGGTTCCGAGGCGGGGGATGGACACCAGAACACGAAAAATATGTCACAAGATCTATCACAGATCTTCAGATACATCTTGAATCTGATTTCTACGTAACCCGAGATCCAATGGCCTCTCTGTTCGCCATCCCAGACGTTGAGCACGGAGAATCTCGAGTGCCTCGGGCCGCCTCTTTCCCGAACGATACACCCTTCCAACGCGTCGTACGAAGATTGATGGGATACGATGGGTACCTTCAAGAAGAGCTGTATTCGATTCATGGGTCACAGTCCAACATTGTCGTGACTTTGATGGTTGTGTTCCTGTCCACGCTGATCATTGTACAATCACTGGCCTTGTTGGCGGTCGTGCTGGGTCACAATAGCACTGGAGCCGTTATTGTCGCATACATCCTCACATTCTCACTCAAGACCATTGTGGACGTGTCGCTGTGTGCTGTCTTGCCATATTTCTTCCTTGTTCAATTGATTCTGCCCAGATTCTATCCGCAGTACGTTCACCCAGCTCATCCCGTGAGGAAGGGGCCACTGTTGCGCTGGTTCGCTGCCGTTGTGTCGTTGGAGGTGATGCTGCTGCCCGTCGGTCTGTTCATCAGCGAAGAGTACGGTTCTCTGAATGTTTTTGAGTCATGAATCAGTGGATTGTTACCGTCCTGTGTTATGTGGTCTCTTGAATAACGCTATACGAACTCATCCACAATCAATAGTTGTCAGCGACGTACTCGTAGAGCTTTGCGGCTAGCGTCTTGTCGTTTGGAATACCATAGTCATACTCTGGGAGCATGACCGTCAAGTTCTCATCCTCTGTACCTTCCTTGACCAATCTCTTCAAGATATCCAACTCGCACCAGAATGCATGCTCAAGCTCCATATCGTGCTCCAAATGCAGGTTGACATCGTCCACAACTGCCACACATCCAATCATGATGTTGGCCGGGTATGGCCATGGTTGAGATCTGACGATGTTGACCTCGTTAACACGGAGTCCACTCTCCTCCCAGACCTCACGAGCCACAGCTTCCTCGATGGTCTCTGCAGGTTCAATGAAGCCGGCAATGTGGGTATACATTCCCTTTGGGAACTTTCCATGTCTGGTCATCAACACCTTGTCCTTGGTGTTGTTCAATACACATGTGATCAACACCGGATCGAGACGCGGGAAAGATGCGTTAGATACAGGTGCAGCCTTGACGGGACATGTTGATGTTGTGGACGAACACATGAGTTCTGATCCTGCATTGACCGGCACAGTGTGAGAACCGCAGCCACGACAGTGTGGGGTTGTGGAGATCCATTCGAGATACATCTTCCCCTGTGCAAAGATGCTGGCCTCGCGGTACGATAGGTGCTTGTTCACATCTTCACGGGTTGCTAGAGAAGTCACGTTCGGGAGAGAGTAGACTTTGTCCTTGAGTGACTGGTGCTTGGTCACATCGAGTGCGAACCAGGGTGTGCCTGTGTAGTCCTTGTACTTGAATGGAGAGAAGTGAGTTGTGTCGAGTCCGAGGAAATGAATTGTTGGTGATTCTAGTAGGGATATGGACTTGGATTCGTTGTCGGCCGTCCATTGATCGACCAGTGCTCTGTTAGCAGTGCCGATGGTGGAGTAATCCAAGGTAAGAAGCTCGTTTGCGGATGTGTCCACTAGTGGTGCGGCATTGTCGAAGAAGACCAGCTTGGCGTAAGGGGAAGTGATGGCCTGGGCAATGAATTGGGGGTCTGTTCTCATGAAGGAGTGTCTGTTGAGTGAGTTGGTGCCAAAGTAGATGTCTGAGTGTGAGGAGAGCTGACGTGTGAGGACCCTAGCAACGGGTCTTGAGAAGTTCCTGACGATCCCCATCATCGTGTATAACGCGGTGCTCTAAACTCTAGGTGTCAGGAGAACGATACTGCGAGGAGTGTGACAAAGCAAAGAACGCAATTGGATCGAGCTGTTGACTTCTCAAAAGGTTGCGAAACCGAAGTTGGGGTAAACTGACACGTAGAAAAGGCCGCGAGCGCCTGGAGTTTGGAGCATGGAGATCGCGAAAAGGTTTGATCGGACTGTTTGTGGGGTGTGGGGGAAAGATGGGAGCGCACTCCGACGAGCTTGTTCAACCTTTTAAACCAGCAAACATCAATCTTCGGATCACTACTTTCTCCGCACTATGGCTGGTAGATTTCAAGAACAGAAGTGTGCTAAGTCTTGTCCGTTGAGAGAGTCTGGATCTCCACGCTTATGTCCCCGATCAATCTATCGCAAGACTCGGACAACGACTTGGAACACGCCGAACACCTCCAAAAAGCATGAATTGATTTCCACAGATTGTGATTGGATACTAATGTTGCTTGCCTGATGAATGTATTACATCATATTCTGTTCACCGTCTTTGAAGCCGTGCGCCCCTTGACACCGTACTCGCGTCTCGGACTTTCGGAAATACCAGTCACAATTCCCGAGATGTAGGTTTCGGATTTAGCACGCGCACTTATGTAATCATAATGCCTTGGCTTATGTCATACTCGAAAAACCGTGTTTCTTGTCGGTTTTTCTGCTGAGTTTTTGAAAATCGCGCTACAACCTTCAACCCAAAGCCTACCAGGAATCGAATGGTCTTCATCACCTTGACACCAGTCAGCAACACTACTCGTACTAGTAGAATCAAAGCCGAATATCACTCTCTACCCGTGATCCAGAGCGACGCAGACGCGCGACCATCACGAGAGGCCTGGCCGTAAATCCCTGGGCGGAAAACCCTATAAATGGCCCTGGAAGCTATAGACGAGGCTATCAAAAACCCTGAAAATCGCGGAAATTACGCTGTTCAGCTTTGGGTTTTTGCAACTGGTTAGCACACGACGGGGCTATGAACACGCCGTCACTCGCTGCTCCGCGCGTAACTCTTGACTCCGAGAGCTCCGCTCGTGAAAGGGAAATGCACGCCATTTGTATCGATTTGGCAGGCACGCTTGAGTGCTGTTTCTACGGTTGAACCCCCTAGTTTGTGAGACCATGCCCACTGATAGCAACGAGACAAATCGATAAGGTATGAGTTTGATGGTGGTGGTGCGGGAATGCTTTACCTTACCAGTTAATGGTGGAGGTATGATGTTTCAAACGGTATGAGAGTTTACATGCGAGGCTCTTGTCCTTGGTTAGCCATACTCTCCTGCCCAGCGCGCTTCTGGCTCCACTGATCAAGCTCAGCTCCTACTGGGATGATTCCAGAATGTACAGGATGGTCCCTGGTGGCATTCGGAGATGTATCCTCCTCCAACCCTGAAATCAGGAGGGAAAGTGCGACACACCACTGCATATCGATGCCCCATTTCAACGTGATAGGCCCCCCGCGGTTGAAGGATATACGGGGAACGAACCACCGGATACCAGGCTTGACCGTATGAGGCCGTGCCGGCGTGGTGTCTGCGAATGCTTTTTTGGCTTTGCCCGGAAAGGCGCTGAGCTTGTACAGCGTGAACGAAATAGGAAATCCTAGGGCGACTTCGCGGTGGGTCTAGAATCTAGCTCTAGGGACTGAAATTGAAACGATCGGGACTTGAATCTCGCGTCCACGA
>JAKUBA010000061.1:0-68450 GCA_030563065.1 Petasospora veronae | reverse complement strand
AATACTGGATCTGGTAATGGGTCGTGTCCCATGTCCCTTGTGTGCGTGTGATCAGTCACGTGCTTGTCACGTGCTTCTTGATAAGGCCACTAATGGGCTGTCGTATGCGAACCCTTACATCGACATCGAAAAGCGCGAGTGGTTTAGCGGTAAAATTCAAAGTTGCCATCTTTGAGCCCCCGGTTCGACTCCGGGCTCGCGCATTCTTTTTTCGCTCACTTCGCGACAATTGGTAGGGGCACGACTTCTGAAAATGATTTATTCGATCAAACACAGCGCTCCGATACTTAAGTTCTAGGTTGGAAACCGATTGCCACGTTCAGAACATTGTACTTTGTTGTCTATCGCCACATGACATTTGTACACCACGTTGGAGTGTTGTTCCTCAGCTTGATCCGCATCCGAAGAAACCGGTTTCGACGATCTCCCTTCCAGCTCATGTTTGTCTGTATGCCTTTCTTGTTTGTTTGATGGTGTCTCAGCATACGCTTGTTCGGAAGGGGTTTGTTTCTCTACCTCTCTGTCCTTCTCTTGCGTGTCTGATGCACGTGTTTGTCCTTAATTACGAACTTCCCGGCAGCTTCAGACCGCTGACAAGGATAAGAATACACACAATTTGCCATTTGGCTCTCAACAAAAAAGAAAAAAAAAACTATATTTGCTCCCCCGGTCGGGGAATTGCCCTGTAGTTCATACCATCCACCTCTTATCGTCGTGTACCCAGGACTCACATCCTATCAGGGAAGCACCTCTCATAGCTCTATTTTCCATCAATGTCCACTCAGTCCGGTATTGCTCCAAGTGACGCTCTCGTTGAGGCCTTCAAGGGCTTTGTCTCCACCAATCAGTCGATCCTTGTGGCTGAGATTGTTCAGGAGGTGATTGAGCTCTCTGACATCATCGAAGGTGGTTCCTCTCTCACCGATGACTTCTCCACTTTGAGCTCGAAGCTGTCTGACTCCGAGCCAAAGTATATCGTCATCAAGCACGAGTCGGACCCGGACGTCTACACCTTCATCTCATACGTTCCGGACTACTCGGCCGTCAAGGACAAGATGCTCTACGCCTCGAGTAAGAACACATTTATAAGGCAATTGGGCTCGGAGCTGTTTGCACACACTCTTTTCCTGAACTCCCACGATGAAGTCTCCTACGAGAACTGGAAGCAGTCTGTGTCCGAAGGGTCAGCCAAGGACATGCTCTCAAGCAAGGAGCAGGAGCTCGAGCGTATCAAAGAGCAGGAGTTCGACACTGCTCTGCGTCAGTCATCCAAGAAGAAACTGGTCACACATGCTAACAAGTTCAGCTTCAAGTTCCACGAGAACACTAACTTCGAAGTCGAGGACAACGAACTGTACTCCTTCAACATCGAAGAGACCACCGAAGAGGTGTTCCTCTCCAACACCACCACGATCAAGACACCGGAAGACATCCCAGCAGCCATATCTGCTGACTACCCACAGTACAACCTCATCAAGATCAACAACAAGACATTCTTCATCTATTCCTGTCCTTCTGGTTCCAAGGTGAGAGAGCGCATGATCTATGCCTCCAACAAACAAGGTGTCATTGACCACCTCAAGCAGGTTGCTGCTATTGACAAGTCCTTTGAAGTTGGTGATGCTATTGAGCTTGAACTCTCTGAGTTTACAGATGATGACGAGTCTGAGAAGCTGGCTGAGAACTTGCAGAGTAGCCTGAAGTTCAGCAGGCCATCTAGACCTGGTCGCAGAAGATGATGACTACATTTACAATACACAACATGTTTAGGATTAGTCACTATAGTTCCAGCCTTATAACCTCCTGATGGACATACCAACGCGCCAGCGCATGGAAGTCCGTTGTTCCCTCATCCTTCAAACATACATCATACAAGGCCCGACTCACCTTCATGTTCACCTGTGTGTACTGCTCCTCCGTGAGTGTTTTCTCCTTGTACATTGGCTTCAAATGCGATCTCACAATCTCCTGCAATTCGTTCTTTTGTGCAAATGTGAGCTCCTTGGTCTCCTGAGGCATCTTCCAGTATGCCTTGTTCGATTGGTCGAGAGGAGGGGATGCTGGGGATTCAGGAGATGTCGGCATGGATAGTGCCGACTGGACTGGAGATGACGAGCCAGAGGACATTGAAGCTGGGTGATGGTATATCTGAGGATTCACAGGGATTGGTTCCAGTATAGGTGGCCTTTGTGGTTGCCTCTCTATTGGGATGTTGTCCTTCATTTGGCCAAGGAGAGTGTTGATCAACGATGGGCCAGGCGATGGTTGTGGTCTTGGTTCGGTATGTGATGTCTCCTGGTACTCTCTTCGGCGCCTTGATGGCAACTTCTGCTTTCTGTTGCTCTGTGGTGACTCAACTGGCGGTGGTGGGTTCATAGTGAGGTTCGAAGATGATGATGCTTGTTGGCTTTCCAATCTTGCCATTTCGAAAGAGTCCCATGCGATCTTCTCATCTGAGGAGATCTGGGGCCTCTCAACAACAAGTTCCGTCATGGCAGGCTCCCTCATAGTCATATTCCTTGTCCTTGATGATGCCATTAGTGAGTTGTAGACCCTGTTGGTGCGCTCACTGAATCGAGACCTTCTGAAGAGACTCGGTGGCTGGTACGTTCCTTGCTCGGCACTGCACATCGGGCAGAACCACTGAGCCACTCGTTCTTGTCCCAGTCCCAGGCACTGGCCGTGGAAAGTGGATGAGCAGGATGTACACGACAGCACTTGGCCCCGGTTGGAGTCACATAGAGTGCACCTGTTTGAGCGAGCAACCTGTCTCTCAATACTGAGCTCAAGCAGGGCATACTCCGTGCGTGGTATCAAAAAGTGGTCATCTTCAGCTGGTCCTTCAAAGAACTCCTCCTTTGGTGGCAGGATCTCGACACGGTCCGCAACCTCACTCTCTGTGACCTCACCATGCTGAGTAACGGCCTCCATGAGCACGTAGTCTCTGCGACACGTGGGACACTGGTTTGAACGCTCACGCCAAAGACAAATACACTCGGGATGATAGTAGTGCCCGCATGGCTGAAGCCTCGTGACGTGGGTGACGGTGGCGCTGAAGAGGTGGTCCAGGCAAATCGAACACGGCTCCGTCTCCATCGTGAATGCGTCACAGAGGGGCGAGGTGATCAGGTGTAAATCAGGGTATTTTAACAGGAAAAGTGGGATAAATTTGAGCTGGTAGACTTTCTGGAGCCTGTATTGTTATCTCTGTGTCTTCTTGAGCTCGTAATCCCTAATATGGCGTTTCGATGTGTTTGGTGGTGGAAAGAGTGGAGAGAAGCTGGTCTGGTGCCTGCTAGCTTTGTTGGCGGTGGCGAGAGGGGCTCATAACAAAATTCGGTGTTGAAATTTGGCCCATGAAAACAACCCTCTGCAAACACCGCTGAATACTGCTACAACTACACAGATGTCACGCCACCAGTTCGACCTCGTTCTCTGCCTCAAACAACCCGGAACCCACATCGGAAAGCTCTGCGACAAGTGCGAGGGCCGCTGTCCCGTGTGCGACTCGTTCGTCAGGCCCACAGCCAAAGTACGCATCTGTGAGGAGTGTTCGTTTGGGAAGAACGGCACCAAGTGTGTCGTGTGTGGAGGAAACGGTGTCTCGGACGCTTACTACTGCTACGAGTGTGTGCTGCTGGAGAAGGACAGGGACGGATGCCCGAAGATTGTCAACATCGGCTCAACGAAGATGGATGCCTTCTACGAGAAGAAGAGGCAGGGCCAAAAACAGCTACAAGGATGAATCCTCTGGGTATATTGCCAATGTCATGAGTTACGTTACGATTACAGATGTTGTAGATGTATGGACATGTACGCGTTAATTGTTGGTCATTACAGATGTGTTTGTGCATCGACAAACAAATCCTCATCGTCAGATGTATCCTCACCGCGGATACTCTTTTCATCCACCTCTATCTCGCCCTCTTCATGTTCCGTTTCGTCTTCCTTGTTCACAATACTCTCCTCATCATATGCAGTTGATCCTGGCTCTTTGCTGGTTCCATCCTCTGAGATAAATGATTCCTCCATCAAATCATCCAGCTCTCGTCTTTCACAAACCATGAACTTGCTGGCTTCATCCTCATCTTGCTCATCATCATAAGCATCTGAGTTCGTGACAAACATCAGCTTGCTCTTCTCTCTCTCACGATTCTCCTCAGTCATTGTCTCATCATTGATGAAGGAATCCTCCAGGATCGACTCATTGTCATCCCCAGCATCCCCACTATATTTCTCCCCTATCTGTCTCATTGCCAACTCTGCTCTCAATACCCTCAAGTATGCCTGATTGCGCTCAACCTCATACCACAACCAATCGAGTCTGATTCTCAACGCTTCATAGTGTGCCATGAGCACTTCCTTCGTCTTCGCAGCAAGAGGGGTTACAACACCCAAGTGACTCCCTAGTCTCAACACCTCAGCAATCTTCTTTCTAGAAGCAGGAAGGTTGTCAGCAAGCTTGGCCACCTTGTCGTCGATGCTTGTGTTTCTGATTGGGACGACCTCATGGTTGAAAGAAACTGGGTAATCAATGCGGCATAAGTCGAGTGAGGCGATGTAGTTGATCGCCGCAATCCAAAGTGACATGGATGATGTATTTGACGTTGAGAATAAGTTCTTCTTGTTCTTGCTGAAGATGTTGAAGAAGTTAGGGAACCCATCATTCTCGGCCTCACATGCAAAGAGTCCATTGATTGGAAGCTTCTGGCAGGATCTCAACAGATTCTCTGATACCACATCAACAACCAATGGCTCTTTCAATCTCTCGCCACTCAACAAGATTTCCCTCTGAGTAGGATGAATGAAGTTCAAAGAATCAAAGATGAAGAATCCACAGAGAGTGAGCACACCATAGCACTTCTTCCAAACAACTCGGTTTGCCGAACCAATAGTGAAGAACTTGTTCGAAATGGACTCCTCCCTGAACAACTCGGCAATCTTGACCACCCTCAGTAGACACTTCGGACTGTGATCAATCTCTTCTGAATCCTTAAATGCCAGCTCGGTGCGTCCAGGAAGCCAGTTACACTCCTTGTGGAAGCACAAGAACGTCCCGTTCTCATCTGTGAGTGCGTTCCGTACCGTGGCAAAATATGGTTCACAAAGGATCTGTTTGAGTCCTGTCTCGAACGGGCTCTGAATCTGAAGTGCGTCAGTGGGGAGTCGGAGAAGGGATATTTGGTTAGTGAGGATGTAGAAGTATGGGTCTGCGACGGTGTTGGAGAAGAATTGGGACGTTGAGGAAGAGATGGATGGAGATCTGTGGTGGGTCTGTGTCATGGACTCGATGTTCGTTGATGATGATGAGCTGAATATTCTTTTCGGAAGTAGGTAGAGCGGTGCTGGAACTGAAGGCTGCGGTTGTACAAGATCATTCTTTTGAAGAAACTTGGTGAGAGTGATGTTGTCGTACAAGTACTCCAAGAGTTCTTTTGTCAAAAATGAGTTGCTGATCTTCTCATCCGAGTTGTCAATGCGTGTGTTTTTGACAAACTCTGCTTTGGACATCTTGCGTTTGTTGTTGTTGTTGAAGTGGTCTGTGTGTAACATCACAAGTGAGAAAGTCAAGAAGTAAATCTGATCTTTGTTGTCCCAAGACTTGGTGTTGCAGTGATAATACCTTTCGCTGAAACTCTCCAAGACTCTGTCAATTTGTTGAGCTTCCTTGGGCAATTCACAAGCAAGCAAGAGCCTTCTCAACGATATATCCAATGGCTCTTCTGTGAAGTCAAATGTCTGTTCCATGTACAACCTCAAGCATTCCTTCAGGAAAACCGAGTCATCGTTAGATAAAATGCTTGATACCTCAAAGTCAAATCCCTCCTCCAATAGTCTTGCAAGGTAGCTCGATGGCGTATCCAGTGGCCCAACACTGGGTGGCCTTGAATCATGAGACGGGGTCCCGATATCTGACACGTCTGAGTTCGAACCAGTCGAAGCATCAGTGTTTGCCCTCTGCTTAATCATCACCATGCTTCCCACCGTCTTCACCATCACTCCATTTCTCTTCTGGTACAAACCATCTTCCATTGATCCCAGAGTCTGTGAGCGTTTGCGTATGAGTGACTTTTGCTGCTTAGGCGACTCCATTGTCTCCTGCTTCTCGTAAGATGGGGTCTTACTGAAGGGTGGCCGATCGGTTGTTCTCTCACCAATGGACAACGCTCTCTCCCGTAAAGGACCAGAAGCGCTCATTCGCCGTGCAATCGACGCCTGGGGTATATCATTTTCAAAGAACAGCGACATGGTGCGGTTTTTGAGCCTGGTGAGCTTAGATGGTTCTGTTGTGGGGAACGGATGCTCCATGCCATCATCTGATGTGATGCTGATGCGCGGAGTGTTTGCAGTTGCGAAAGAGACCGGCGGTCTAGTTGGTGAATCGCTCTGTGGTGACATTCGACTGGTAGGAGACATATCCCGTGATCTTTGGAGTCTGAGGGAGTCTGTTGATGTGACAGAGCGTGCCGGTGAGCTGAAGTTAGACACGCGCTCAATGTCTGGCGGTAGTCCGATACTGCCGTCAGTGTTTGAACGAGAGCGTGACTGGTCGGGTGTGGCTAGATGTGTGCTTGTTGAATCTTCCGGTGACTTGTCCATAGATCTTTGCCGCCTGTGTGAACTCCTGAAGAGCGTGGAGGGCCGTCTGAGCTGTTCCATGGAGGGTTGTCGCATCCCCTTCTCAAGCTTGCCGCGGAGCTTCTGGAGCTTGTAACGGCTGGTGGTGGTTGGAGGGTCAGTCGTCAGCAGTGTCCCACTTGCCGGCATGCTGGAGTAGATGTTTGTTAGCGCCCGCGCCCTTGTGTGTTGAGGTTGATTGATGGGGACTGATGAAGGTGGAGGTGGAGGTGATCCCGCTGTAGCCAGTTTCGGCGTTCTCCCCCAGAGTTCGAGAACATTTCATACTTGGGCGAGAATCTGCAGACTCATGGTTCGGTTAGCGGGTGTTAGGTAAACGTGACTGGCTATTGAGTACGCAACAGATATCTCTCCGACTCAGGTCTTGTAGCACTGTCCGTTTCTGTTTGTGTCAGCGCTAGATTAGAAGTGCAAAGACCCCTTTGATCAAAGCCTACGAAGTTGTGCAACACGACGTGCGCATACCGTGGTTATGAAGCCCTGGGATGCCTGTTTCCGCGAATTCGTTTGATGCATTCTTGTTTTGGTCTGTGTGTCTCTTGCGCACAAGGCACAAGGCCTTTTACCAGATTTGGTCTCAGAAGTTGTCAGATCCAAGATGGAAGTTGGAGGTTGGAAATCTGGTAACGTGTGATCGCCTCGTGTATTGGGGAAGGGGATTTTTCCGAGCAGCCGTTGAGATGTATACAGCATCTCGAAAGAGGTGAAAAGTTTGCTTTGGCGTGCCTGTGAGTTTGGTGATCATGGTGTGAGCAGTTGGAAATCCATGAGAATTTGGAAACCGACGGGTACTCACCAGCGATGCGATAGCTGCTCACTGTCTGAGCATTGATGATTCACTAAAGTCTACCAGTCGTCCAGCCTTCTCACTTTAGGGTGTGAAAATCCACAGGGGGAGGTGGTGGGACCAGAAAGCTCATATGTTCAAGGCGTGTATGCACGGAGCAGTGGCCCAGTACTAGATCACATCTGTTGCCCAACTATCCAGACAGAGCAAACTCAATCTGTATTCGGCCTTCTGGTCGACTCTGGCCAAATCTTGCCCTGCGCACCACTGGGGATTCTCATCCTTCCCATTCCCACAGGAGTACAGTTGTTGCCTCTTGCTGTTCGCCAACGCGAAGCCCAGACCAGAACCCATCCCTTCCGTTCTCGACTGTAGCACTAACCATTTGTGCTACGTTCATACTTAGCCTTCCAACGTTTCCAGATAATCAATTCGCAATGGCAGCTTCTTCACATCTCTCACAATAAAGATTGACTTGATACGAAACTCAAATGTCTTCTAGAATGTGACTTCTGCAAACGTCACCACAAGAACATAAAGCGGTTGCAGCAAAATTGAGAAAAACGAGCTGTTCCCGAGGACGAGGTGCGCGAAATGGCTCCCAACATATTCGCCTAGGCGAGCGGAGCAGCAGGGGCTTGTGTTGATGCTAGAAAATTTTTGCGGAAGCTCAGCGTTGTGAAGTCATAGTGACAACGCCGGTAGAGCTAGCTTGTTCTGTTGAGGTCAACTTGAACGTCATTGCAAGCTCATAGTGACGGTTGCTAGTATGACAGGGTTGAGCATCCTTTCCATAGATCGGCTGCTCCACTCTCCACTGCACCCAACGCTCCCAGATTCCACCCATGTCTTCTGCAACTGACCAGTAACAGTTGGAATGGGTCTGAATCCTGATGGTCCGTGGACTGGTGGTTGGTGGTCCGTGAACTGGAAGCAGCACTTTAGGGGGTCCGATTGTACAGCACGCGTAGTGGACGAGGTCCGGAAGCGCGCTATCTCGAAAGCCCAAAGGCAATGTAGGAAGAAGAAGATACTATTGGTATGAACTACTAGTTGAGTTAAAGAACAGTGAAAACCGTTGTATGAAATATTAACCAATTACCCAGTGGAAGGCTCCCGGAGCTCAATCCATGCGAAAAAACCAAAGATGCGATGCGAAGATGCTGATGATGCAATGGGCTCTATCAAAGAGTCCCATGATGAAGATGTGATCATGACAGTCAAGTCATGAGAAGATGCAAGTGTGTGGCCAAAGGCTTTTTGTGTGTGTGAGGAGATCCAGCTCCAAAACAAGTAGTGTGTGTGTGTGTGCGTGTGAGAGAGAGTGTGTGTGTGGTGTACTCCTCAAAGGGCAACGTACTGAGTCTCGAGAACAACCTGAGTGGAAGTCTCAGTGACAGTCTCAACAACATCAATAGTGTGATACTGAGTGATGTAGATCTCGATAGGACCAGCAGCAGCAGCGAAGGTGGCCGTGGTTGCGAGAGCGAGAACTGTGAGGAACTTCATTCTGTGTATATGTGTATGTGTGGGTGGCTTGATGAAATCAAGTATGCAAAGTGTTTCTTGTTGATGGTAGAGATGATAGGAAAGATCCAACTGACATGGGTGACAGGAGAACGTGGGGATTCAACAGTTATATACATTTCCAGAGATTTGACCACCCTTTCTGCTCTATACTAGAACGCGTTGATGCAAGCTGAAACCACTACTCCTCCTAGCGAGTTACTTTTTATGTAAGTGCTGAGCTTGCAGCTAGATCATTCTTTGTGCATATCCGCGCATACTACATGCTCCGCGCCTAGAGGCGAGCCCTGTAGATTTAGTGGAAATGTCCGCGGAAAATGGTACTATCGGATAAACTGTAGCTGGATTGTCCCGTCGTTTCATCAACTTCTCCAATAGCGCGGAAGTTCTATCATATGGTCCCTCCGAGCTCTCTCAACTTCGGGGACCTAAAATTATAGGCCCTCCCGTTGAGCGCAAGTGTCCTGCACGCTCATGTATAATCAGACCGTTTAGCAGTCAGAGAAAACGCACTCGCTGGGCGAATCTGCAGGGAAGTGCGTGCGCGATCAGATGTTTCCAGATCTGCTGCCTGCACTACGCCTTCTAGAAGGCCTTCCGTGCATAGGTTGCTATGGCCAGATTGCGGTTTTCTGAAAAACGCTGAAGGGGCACAGAAATGGCAACGGCAATTGCACAGAAAGCTGTTCGTAGTTAAAAAGAGGTGCAGTTGATGGGCTCTTGCTGTGTGTGGGCCGGGATCTCTGTAATCTGTCCCTTAGGGGATGGGATCTTGAAACTAATAATAGAGATCTGGGTGTTGCTGGATTGGTTTATGACGTATTGCAAGTGCAACTGCTCATGATATACCCGCTCACGGTCATGAAACCATAAACAGCACATTTGACCAGATTGAAGGCTGTTGCAAAGGTTAGACACTAAACTTAAGTGGTATGATAAGGTTTGGAGCGCGTCGTGCATGGTATGGAAAGGCGCCGCACACGCGTTCATTACCAAAAAGAGTAGTCAAATTAAAGCTGCAAGAAAAATGTGTGCCTATTAACTCATGTGTGCTCATGTGCGGCCCGTATAAAATGGGAAGCATAAAAGGCACAACGGTTTGAGCATTGATGAGTAAATTTGCGCCCAAAGAAGAAGAGTGAGCTTACACTTTGAATATTGCTTCAAATCAACAGCGCCTCGCTACCATTTGCCGTAATTGATCTACTGCACTAGCTGGTTATGAAGAACAATTTTAAGCTTTCGCTTAGAGAACGTGCATTCTTTGAAGTTTAAATTACAGACCTCCGCGCGTTGCAGGCTCTGAGCCTTGTAAGTCATGTCTATGATCTATTCTGGTTGACTAATTGCGTAGCGTACTAGTTGTACTTAAAACTCAAATAAATATTGTTGGGATTAAGACTGCAGCCTGAACTCGCTGGAATCTTGATACACCCTTTCACCTGAGTTAACAGATCGTCATCACCGTGAGGTAATGGCGAGCTCTTCTGATAGTCCAACAAGCGAGTAACCAATCGATAAAACTTGTAAGATACATAGCCTCATGCGGACCAACGAAAGCTCACATATCAGCTGCTGAGATAATCCAACAACAACAACTCAAAGGTGTGCATACTTCTAGGCCCAAATTCTCACACAAAGATCTGTCGAAGTAATTGAGAGCTTCATGTGTGGTCGTAGAAGAACAACCTTAAGGTGTTCTAGAAGATTGCCTCAGCGCTTTCGCCCGGCCTGCAGTCTGAATTGTTCTAATGACGACATTTTGTTGGGAGCGTGGATGAAAAGCATTCAAAAACCTTGTAGGTTGGTCACTGACACAACATAGTATTAGCATATACTCTGTGAGATAATGTGTAATAAGATTAGTTGTTCTCCACAACTAAAGAGCGGAGAGTCCTAGAAATGTGTGATCAGTTGTTCTCTCATAGAGCCTGAGTATGCTGGCCTGTACATAGACCAATTCGCGAGCAAGCTGCTTATGTAACAAAGTTTCCTTCGCCGAAGGCTTATTTTAGATCTCCACACGAAAAAACGAGATCTGCTCTAGGACGAGATGCGCGAAATGGCTCTCTGCTATGGCACAAGCATCATCACCTAGCCGAGCGGAGGGCCAGCGTGTAGAAAAATTACCAAGGCTCGGCGTTACATCACAACGCCGTCGCCGCTGTTGAGCTCAACATGAGCGTCATTGCCGGCCATGGTGACGGCTGCGAGTTTCACAGGGCTGAAATTGTTTGCCCTAGTATAGATCGGCCGCTCCATTCCCCAACACATCCTACATTCCAAGAATTTACCCGTGCTTCCCGCGCGCTGGACTCTGGACTCTGGAGCGGTGGAATCGAAGCACTCATGTAGTGGGTTCCGTATAAAGCACACATAGTATACAAGGCCAGGAAACTTGGAGGATAGCCAACGCGGTGAAGGTAGGCGAAGATTCTAGTGGAAGAGCTATTGAGTATATGAGCTACAATTTGAGTTAAAGAACAGTAAAAACCGTTGTATGACGTATTAACCAATTACCCAGTGGAAGGCTCCCTGAGCTCAATCCATGCAAAAAACCAAAGATGCGATGCGAAGATGCTGATGATGCAATGGGCTCTATCAAAGAGTCCCATGATGAAGATGTGATAATGACATTCAAGTCGTGAGATGATGCAAGTGTGTGGCCAAAGGCCTTTTGTGTGTAGGAGGAGACAAAGCTCCAATGCGAGTAGTGTAGTGTAGTAGCTCCTTAGAGGGAGACGTACTGAGTCTCAAGAACAACCTGAGTAGAAGTCTGAGTGACAGTCTGGACGACATCGACAGTGTGGTACTGAGTGATGTAGATCTCGATTGGGCCAGCAGCAGCAGCGAAGCTGGCAGTGGCAGCGAGAGCAAGGACTGTGAAGAACTTCATTGTGTGTATGTGTGGGTGGCTTGATGATATCAAGTATGCAAAGTGTTTGTTGTTGATGATAGTGATGATAAGGAATATCCAGTTGACATGTTTGACAGGAGAGGGTGGGGATCCACCTGTTATATACTTTTCCAGAGACTTGACCACCCTTTCTGTTCTGTGTTGATGCAAGATGAAACCACTACTCCTCCTAGCGAGTTACTTTTTATGTAGGTGCTGGGCTCGCAGCTAGATCGATTCTTTTTGCAGATCCGCGCATATTGCATACTCCGCGAACCTTGTGAATTTGGAGGAAATGCGCGCAATGGTACTACCGCAGGAGAGTTATTTCGTTTGTTCCCGAGCCCGAGTAACTCCATAAAAGAACCAAATGTATGGACAACGAGCTCCTCCATCAAAACCATGGCCCTGAAAATTGTAAAACCTCTCTCGCTAGGGCTGAAACATACACCAGATCCACCATGTACAATCATGCAGGATTTCACCGCTTAACGGTTGAGATGTGCACACTCTGGGCCAACCTGCAGGGATATGCGTGTTCTTTTTGAAGTTGCCAGATCCAATTCCTGCACTGCGCCTTCCAGAAGGCCTCTCATGCATGAGTAAACAGGGCTCGAGCGACCACCCCGCGGCCCCCCACGGAAATTACAAACAGCGCTCGAGTCTCGACTCTCACGCAGAAACCCTTTCAGTCCCAGGAACATATCGTCTTATAGTATCACATTATCAAAATCAAATGACATAACGGTTTGGTGTTTTTGAGTCACCATGAAATAAGACATTTGTTCACGAGTTTGGAGTCTGTAGGGGACCTACCGTGACTGCTGAGTTGTGCCCGACAGAGATCACATGCTTATGACCAGCATCCAGCGCAGAAAGCATTACCATGGCATACGTTGTATGTGAGTTGATTCTTTTGGGCTCACGGGCTCATGGGAGTGGCCGGCGGTGTGCCTAGGGGGCTATTCTAGGAATCTAGATTTTGGGCATTCTCAAAGGAGCCAAAGATCGTAGATCTTTTGGTAGCTGGTTCCTAAGGATCTCCACCTCTGCTGCTGCTTCTAGGCAACCACAACGAGCCGGAGATGAACGAACATGCTTATCTTGGATACATTAGGAGCACACTTGTTGGTCGTGCTCTTGTTTTAGAGAACAGCAGTGTCACTTCTCACGAGTCACAGTAGCCTCATCGTGTGCGGTAGAGGTCCTGTCACATCACCCTCGCGCTGGAATCTTATCCAAATTACCCTCTGTGCAAGCCTAACAGTCTACCCACATTGACACTACCAGGTCCAGTGCTTGATTGATCACTGGTCTATGCTGATCCATACAGTTACAACTTACGTGGCCCTTTATCAGTGGGTCATCAGGCGAAAGAGAGACATTTGGGTGCGGGGGGTCTGACTTCTGGCTTTAGGCAATTAAACCTGCTCCCGAGGGGTCTAAGACCAAGGTGAGGGTTGCTGAGGTACATTCACAGGAGTTGTAGGCCGTGGCATAATTTAGGGAACGTAAACAGCGGATGTCAACTGTCTGTGTGGTTGATTTGTGAGGATACGTGAAACCTGAGGCCATGGAGACATGGGGCCATGTCAGAGGTTTTTGGGGCCAGGAAGAACGTGGAGATGGCTGCCTTCGGGATCTGTGGATTGCATGCTGCGTCGAAGATTAATCATTCCAGTGGAAGGATAGCTGGACTTCCATTCTAGGGGATTTTCCATCAGATGTGATCCGCGTACCTCCTGTACCGTGTGTACGCGCTCTCTGAATTTGAGAAGATCACACCGACCGGAGAAATCTAGTCCAAGATTGCGTTTACATAAGACACGAGACAGGAAAGACGCACCTATACTTTTAGAGGCTCGATGGCGCGGTTGTGTTCATGTTGTGTGTGTCGCTCATGAAAGAGGCTAGAGTCCTGAGAGTTGGTCGGGTGGTGTGGTTAGTGGTTAGAGGTCAGAACTAGATATAGGCGCGTGAGTTCCCGAGACTTGCGCACAAAAAGGAAGCCACCGCCCGCGTCGAAAACTCGCCACATGAGAAAAAAGAAGGTTGACAGGTTTTAGGGGGGAAAGACTCAGGTTCGCTATTGAGTCATCTGGAAACTCTAAGCATTGAACCTGGTGAGTAGCCTGTGGGGTCGGCCATTCGCTTGTTTTAAATTCCACAGAGTCCAAAGCCTAATTAGATGGCTTGCGACTACACCCGTTCAAGTCGACTCATAGAATTAGGAGTGGAGGGAAGAGGTCTTGAGATGTCTTGAGTTGCGCAGAGTCTCCAGTGTCCACCGCCGTAGATATGGAGGCGGGTAACGGTCAAACCTAAGCTCACGTAGGTTGAGCTACCCCCACCTATTTCAAGATCTTTAGATCTCTGCTGGTTGAAGGACCTAAATAGAGCCTCCGACTTTTCAGCCGTATTCGTTATATAGAGATCATCTTCTTGACGGAACTACTTACGAGCCACAGACCAAAACACGCACGGAAAGCTATATCCGAAGACTCATGTTCAACTAATCTAAAATAGATCCAACGTGAACGTCCAGAGTTTGTTTAGATGTGTTGGCAGTCGGTGTGGGAGCAGTTCCCACACCGACTACGATAGACAAGAACCAACGGCCTGTATGGTCATGTGCAAGTTCCGTTCGAGCCAAAGCCTTGGAACACGCATCTGTCAACGCTTGTGTACCTCATAGTACTCTCGATTGAGGAAATGCCCTACTATGTAGCAACCCTCTAGCTGAAGCAGAGTGAATTCCCTCGGTAGGATACCCGTATGCCGTTTGCCGTTGCCGTTTGCCATCTAGCCATGGCTCGTGGTGGTATCCACCTCGTCGACGCTCTTCATTTAGTCATGTATTACTCCTTCTGTCATCGCGATCGAGAGGTATCTAGTGACGGTTGACCTCAAAGTCAAACTATTATACACGCTGGTGTACTAAACCTCCAATTCATGAGGTGCGTCTAGATGATGAGATGATGAGGGTGGTTCCATTGTTCCCGGGAGCAATTCCATTTCCCGCAGCAGAACTGCCCAGATGCCGAGTTCATAGATGGCAGTGAGAATTTCTTTTTCTTCATCTTCGTGTTGTGTTGGCTGGTCCTGCACACCCGCATTATTTCTGGGGGTTTGCTGCAAGTGAATGCTTGTTAATGTTTCTCGAAGCATGCAGGTGTGGATCTGAGCACCTTCGATGGCTTCCAGAGCGCGAATGAGGTGCACCATGGACGGATCTCTGACCATGAAACTTCATGCGTGGCAACGGCTGTGGTGCAATCACAACGCTAAACTCCGTCGACCGTTGCCACGGTCAAAGTTGTTGGGCATCATAAGAGAAAAGATCTAGGGCTTTGCTTGTTTCAAGAATTTGAGGGAATTTTAGGAAGGACCCTGAGGTGGATGAGGGTTATACAAGAGCGATTATTTCCCTCCCTTTCCATGCGCAAGGCCCTTGTGCGGCACTCTATAAGTATATGACTCTGAGGATGCAGTTCACGACTCAGATATCATAGCCGGAGACCCCTTGACTTGGTGGTTTCAAAGCTCTGTACCGGCCAACTTCTGAACTGTCAGTTAACCACTTGTCTACCGCTACATACCCAACCCCCATAACAACGGCTGCTCGTAAGTTGGTATCATCATGCGGCAACTTGATCTTTCCTCTCTCAGGCAAAACCTCAACGGTAGACGTTTGGGAGTGCTTCAACGTACAGCGTGCCTGTTTTAACGGTTTGATCGGAGTCATGAGGTTGGTAAATTGATGTAAAAGTGTGCCTAACTTCTACGTGGCTCCTTCAAGATTCCACAAAACTTGCGTCCGCTGCGGAAGAAGTAAGATGTGAAGAACGGCAGCTGCCAGCTAACGGTTGACCAACAGGTACGTCGCTCATCATAGGAAACGTATCATCTTGTAATCGGACATGGAGAGGGCGCGACGCTCGCTTAGATGGTCTATTCAACATTGAAGCTCTCTTTGAAAGGTATCTTGTAGCGAATCATATGCCTCCATTTCCCTATTCTTTTCTTCTTGATGACATTTTGTGTGTGCAAACCTTCCATATTACTCTGATACGTCTGCTCAAATGCCTCTCATGATTCCTGAGACCCTGATCGCTTAGGATGATTAGGTCCTTCTTTCTCATATGATCTGCATGATGCATACGGATGTGACGGAAGGACGGAACTAACTTGGGGATCAACCGTCGCGTCTCTTCAACCTTTCCTCAGCGCGTTGCTTCAAAGAACAAATAATCTATTAGAAGCCATCCTGACAATCTAATATGAACGACCTCCTACCCTCCTTTTCTAGTACTGCCTGAGCAGTTGACAAGCCCTCATCACTCTCAACCGCGATCATAATTATATCCTTTAATCTTCAAGCTACACCTGCACAAATACACAACAATGAGGTTCAACAAAGTCTTTGCTCTCGCAGCCACTGTCATCTTTGCCGCCGCTGCTGGCCCAATTGAGATCTATGTCACTCGGTTCCACACTGTCGATGTTGTTGAGTTTACCACTACAACTACCACTCAGGTTGTCCTCTCTACCAGTTACGTTACCATATAATGGGGCTACTTGAGCACACTCTCTCCCTCTCCACTTGTGGTGGACATCAACGGGCCTTCTCCACACTTGCATCTCATGGCTTGGCTGCCATGATCACCTTCGTCATGGGACTCTTACTTAGAGCCCACTACATCGCATTTTCATATCCCTTTGCATCTCTCTTGCATCTCGCTCCATCTTTCATCTCTCTCTTGTTATTTGCATAATGGATTAGCTCGGTAAGCTATCCATCGGTTTATTGGTTAACGGTTTCTTATACAACGTTCTTCCCGCTGTTGACTAATCCTGTATGTTGCAAGGTTGCAAGGCTTTCACTCTGTTTCCATTGAGTGCAAGCATTTACTCGCTTGAAGCTCTGGTCTTCACAGCTTGGATTATCCCTTTGATTAAGTAATTTTCGAGCCAATCGAAGGAACTCGTTACTCAGCATTCTGATCTTCCTACAATTTCTGGTCGCCGGTGCTTCATGATAAAGCCCGGCGGTTGTTCCTCTTCACGAGCGCGTGGTCACAGGGCTTTCGACATGCTGGCTGCGGTCGCCTTCGATGCACAATACTAAAAGCCAACGGTTGATATACAGCGGAAGACTCGCTTTCATCCACGAGTAGACAGTGGACACCTGCTCTTCAACACAATCACTTCTTCATTAAACTGTATTACTTATTCTTCTTAGCCGCCAAAACCGCCAAAGATCGCCGTTATTGTTGTTGCCGCTGCTCAAAAGTCTAAAACGGTTTTGTGGTCGGTGGGTGTGGGGAACTGTCTAAATCAACAGCGGAGCAAGGAAAGCGCTTTAGTTACGCTATTTCGTCTACAAGCTGTCTTTCGATTGTTTTAAGTCCTTACTCTCTTGCCTTCCAGACACTTTCATATTCCGCAATGAGGGGCGTTTCTTTCTTCTTTCCTGTGTCAATGCTCTTTGCAGCGTGTGCTGCATCTTTCAAGCACGAAGATGACCCACCATACGAGCGTGTCGTGACATACAAGGTCCACCCAGACTTCAAACCACAGGCCTACACCATCCAGGATGCTATTGTTGGTGACAAAGTCCTTCCTGACTTCCTCGGTCGCTTCTTCCCTCCAGGAGAGTTGTTCATTGAGTATCCTTACGGTGATGGTTTCCCTGTGAGCTACGACAACTACATCTCCCCATTGTACGCAATTGAGAAGCCAACAGTCACATATCAGTCTTTCTTCCCTTACACTCCAAGCTTTTCTCAAGACCGTTACGCATTGGTCATCACTGACGTCTCACCAACGGGACAAGAATCTGCAAGAGCCGTGTGGATCAACATCAAGTTCGACGAGGACAACGTGGTGCTCAAGGAAGGAGCCAACAAGAAGGCACCCAAGACTCCAAACGACTACTTTGTTGTTGAAGTTCCAATGAAGGATGACAAGGCTTTGGTTCAGTACATTGGGCCTCAGCCAGCTCTGGGAACAGGAACTCATCGCTATGTCTTCATCTTGTTCAGACAGTCGTTGGGAACAATGCCATACACCAAGTTGAAGCAGAGATTGAACTGGGGAACCAACATCACAGGACATGGAGTTCAGGATTGGGCAACCTACTACGGAATGCAGCCTATTGGTGTCAACTACTTCTCTTCAGCCAACGAGGGTCTCTTTTGATACGTTGTATTGAGTGATCATCAGAGCGTGGTGCTCAGGTCAAACTTTATTGCCTGTTAATGATTCGGTGTGAGATGCGTGTGATTTGTGTCTTCTGGTGATCTGGATGCTCTTCAATAACAAATTCTCATCCTTCTTCGTTAGTAGTAGACTCTTAAAATAATCAATTATGTCGTAGACTTTTCGAGGGATTGAACCTGGAGCCAAAATTGATAAATCGCTGGAAAACGTCACGTGTTTTTGCACGCCCACGCTTTGTTATGCGCAACACTCTATCTAAGAAAAATTGTATGGGCCCAAAGCGACGATGAGCTGGAGGCTGGAGGGTTTGTTATTGAAACGTTGACCAAGGTTCAGTCACCCGAAACAGCAGAGATATGAGCATCGTGCCAAAGAACGACAAGTCGAGCAAACCTGTTGCTGCCAGACGCAGAAGAAAGAAAAGAAGAACTGAGGACTTTTCAGACTCGTCTGACTCGTCATCGTCTAGTGGTTCGGACAGTGAGGGGGATGTTCAAGAAGAGCAAGAGGAGAATGTTGAGGAGAGCAATGAGGTGACGCACGTGGATCAGGACGGTGATGTTGTGCTGGATGAGAAGGATATTCATATTGAGGTGGAGAAGTTTGAGGAGACAAAGGAGAAGCTCAAGACGGTGACGTTAACCAAGACGGCTCTGAATGAGCGTAACAAAAACTTCAACTCTACAGAGGTGGAAAAAACGCTAACGAGGAGCAGAAAGGAGTTGGAGAATGATTACCTGGGGTTGATGTTCGAGAACTATGGTGAGGATATGAACAAGTTGAGAACGGCGCCAGATTTCAATGAGAGAAGTTTGGGGATCTTGGCTAATGCCCTCAAGAACGGAAGCAACATCTTTGATGAGGATACGCTGAGAGCTGTTGTGAAGAAGTGATGTTTATAGTCAATTGCACATGTTTACGAATACTACTGGGAAGGCTGATAAATCCTGATATACATGAAGCCAGTGTACTTTCTTCCTTCAACAGATCTTCCTCTATTAGATCAAGCCAACTTAACGGCAATAAATAACACCAAAAACAAAAACACTTGGAATCAATCACATCCAGACATGGAGCTCTATTGAATGAGCCTGAGCGGAGTGGGTACGCTTTGGTTGTGACACATGGCCAATGAAGGTTTGATGGTGGTTGGGATGCAAAATGGTATGAACGAACGATGGGTATGAATTTGAAAGTGTCGTGAGGGAGGACGAGACTCAACCGATCATTCTGACAAGGAACCAAGCGGATCCAGCAGCAATACCACCAACAGCAACCATCTGGAGTGCCTCCTGGACCTTCTTCAGCTGGGAGCACTGTTCTCCAAGGGAAATGAGAGCCTTGAAGTACCCAAAGACGAATAATGTGAATGCCATTACAGCAATAGAGATGAAGAGTCCAGTGTCAACGTGATGGACAAAGAAGTATGGGATCAATGGGATGAACCCACCAAAGAAGTATGCGGAACCAATGGTGGCGGCACTGATAACCTCTCTGTTTTCAGCAGGCTCCTCGAGTCCCTTGCCGTATCTGATGAGGAAGTCAATCATCGTTGTTGGGTTCTTCTTCATGTCCTTGATGAATGAGACTATCGTGTCTTCCGAAAAATCTGGGTTGATATCCAAAAGGATGTCTTCAAGTTGGTGGTTGACCTCTGTGATGTTGCTGTAGAACTTCTGCTTCTCGGTCTTACACTCAGATTTGTAGTAGTCAGCTTCAGACTTGGCAGCGAGGTAACCACCGAGACCCATGGAGATGGCACCTGAGATCAACTCTGCAAGACCACCAGTGATGACCAATTTGGCGTCACCGAGGGAGGAAAGACCAGCTGTGAGGGCAAACGGCACGGTCAAACCGTCTGAGAGACCAATGACAATGTCGGACATAACTCTGGGGTCGATCTTGCCCAAGATCCCTGGAGCATTAGAGGTTGTGGAAAATGTGCTTTTGGAGTCAAAGTCGCCGTTGTCGGAGTGGCGGATGAGTTGTTCCTCTTCGCTGCCCATGTTTCTTTGAAGCGCGTTGTATGTTGTTGTGTTTTGTGAGTTCAGTGGTGACTGGTCGTTGGTAGGTTTTCCTTGGATGGCTGTGAGGATTCCGTTCTTGAGTGTGACAAAGGACATAGTGAAGGGAAGGAGGAAAGACGCTTATCTGAGGGGGAGAAGTTGCGGGAGGGCGGCTTTGCTGCTGCTGTAGGTGCAAAACTGGGCCGGGGGAAAAACGTGGGTGTTTGATAGGACTCCAGCGGGCAGCAGGTGTCAGAGTGTGTTCAAGGGCGAGTGTGTGGGAAGAAGTCTCTGCCTGTGGGAGTGAGAGCTGTGTTTCCGGTGTGTACGAGGAGTTTGCAGGCGAAAAAAATCTGCGGTGGGCCGTTTGCTGATTGTTGTTATTTGCTGTGGATGCCCCGTCTTCTTATTTATAAGACAGGAGGGGCCGAATTTGATGGAGGCTCGTGCTGACGTAATGGATGTGTGGCGGATTATGTCAGCTCGAGAGTGTCACTGGGTAATCAACTTTCCCCGGGCGCTGATTGGCTGCAGTTTTCGCGGAAGGTGGTCAGGGCACCAAGGACCGAGGCTCCTCCACGGTCTTAGCGCTGCTAATTTCGGTGTTGAAGCGAGGGAGAGTTGGTGCTTATCGGTGTTAGTTGAGGCTATCGGTGTTTTCTGTGTTTGTTGTGCAATTTGGGCAAGTTATGAGACACTAGAGACAAGCTCAGGGGTTGAGATTCAGGGTCAGAGACAGATCTGTAACGGCTGACACTTTGCACTAGAACTGTACTGAGATGTAGCCAGAGTGGAATTGTGCTTTCCGTGCCTTCAGTGGTCTCAATTGACAATGGGTGACGCTTCATCGTGTCCGGCCGTCGACTGGCCCAGAAACCACAGACTAGGAACCTCCACCGACCTAGTAACCTTTATGCCCTTTATTGCGTGATAACAGCAGCTTATAACTTCCCCACAACTCTCCGTCCAAGGCGCCCCCAACCCCCAACTGTCGAAATATTAGAGATCATCCATCGCTGGGGCAACCCAGAGCACCTCTAGTAGGTGGGCGCCAGGCGGTGGGCGCACTGGTGAGTCTGGTGGGCGCGCAAGCAGCTTGTAGAAAAACCTTGATATCTAAAGCCAGAGTCGTGTTAATGGGCAAAACCATGTGAAATTGGTTTAATGTGCTCTTCAGGTCGTGTACTTGTAGGGTAGCTTCTAAACAATCATGTACAAGAGGCACAAGTGTGCTGAACGAAGAGCTTCTCATGTCTTCACTACAAAGTCTGTCGGTTTTGAGCCCCGCGCAATTCTAGACCTCGCGGACGTGGAAAAACATCGAGCCGTGGCACAAGCCTGTCAACATTGAAGCATCACCATCAGCAACAGCAGTCCTTGCCTTCATATCACACACATTTTTATCCACTTTCACTCTACTTGTCAAACTCCTTCTATTTACCCTCCAACAATCCGCCTTTGTATCTCTCAACCCATCACATCTCATCATGGTCTCCAAAACAAGCACTGACGTGGCACACAACATAGACATCGAAAAGAACATCGAGGCTGATCCCAGACCTCGATCAAAGTCTACCATCCTCACAATCACAATCATCGAACTAATATGCATCATCACTCTCCTCAAAAACACTGAGTACCTGGACAGTGTCCACCGAATGCTCAACTCCATCCTCATGGGCATGTTCGGTGCCGGCTTCGCCCAGTCCGTCATTCAACTCTACAGATATGTCAACTACCCAAGACTCCTCAAATTCTACATATGGGGTGCCATCAATGGTCTATTGACCTCTCTATGGATCGATGTCCTCGTCTTCAACGTGCCAAAAGTCGCCATGCGCGTCCTAGTCGATCAAGGACTTGGATCACCGTTCTTCCAAGCTGTCTTCATCCTCTTCAACTCCGTCTGGGAGAACAACGAAATTATCCCTGCATTCCAATCAGTATGTTGGCCCTTTCTCACATTTTTCACCTTGTTGCAATACTAACTACAACCCACTAGACATTTTTCAGGATGCTACTCAGCAGTTACATGATTTGGCCATTCTGCTCCATCATCTCCTTCAACTTCCTCGCATTGCCATACATCTTCCCGTTCAACTGTTTCATTAACGTCATCTGGACAATCGTCCTTGGACTATTGGTATAATCAAAACAAAATGCTATATTACATTGTTCTTTGTTATAACTCCCTCTCGAGTAATCAAATCCATAGCTTAATTTGTATAGCAGTGGTCATCGCCAGCTCTATACTAGCTGTGCATCGCGCGTACATAGAATGTGCCCGTACTAAATATCAAATTCGCGATTCGCGCCGGCGGTGCCACAGCCGCGTCTGAGGCCAGCTACGTCCAAATTAAATATGGACTAAAATTGCCCTAAAAATACCTAAAACTGCTCTGATCAGCTTCAAACTCAACAGTATCATAGTTCACAATTTATTGCAGCCCTATCTTAGATTTTTAAGTATCAATTGGGATTTTTCTAATTTATTTTACTAGTCAAACCGTAAAATATTGAGCTAGTAACTAAATCTTAGTCAGACGTAACTTTCAAATGCTCCAACTCACAAGAATATTAAAATTGCAGACAACTCAAAAGAGGGTATATAAACAATTTAAAGTACTCATAAGACTTTAGGGTGCTGAATTACTCTTATGAAACAGACCCAGAGCTTTCAAGCTGCTGCCGTTGGTGATTTATGACTTGATTTGTGAAGGTCACTGAAAGAATGGTGTCCGGGTGGGTGTCCGGGTGGATGTCCGGGTTATTTCTTAGGTGAACTTCAATACCAGAGATCTGTGTTACCTACCGACCTTAGATACAGACAAACTCGGCCACAACTAATGTCGGTCCCAAAGAGACTTTGTAGGTGTGGACTGATACCTGAACGTGACTTCAGGGGGTAATAATTCAATATGAGATGATACCTCATCACTTCTTCATCTCCTGACAAGCAACACCTGAACCTAGAATCTCATAGTGTTCAGAAATTCTAAGCTCAGTACACATATATGATAATCCCGTCTTTAATCGAAGTATCTAGGCATAAAGACGCCGATAAACCTGTGCTAGAGGATACGGATCTCAAAACACCCGGACACCACGAAGTGGTGAAGAGCAACAAAAAAAGAAAGGAAAGTGATCCCTAGCAGGATCGAACTGCTGATCTTGGCGTTATTAGCACCACGCCTTAACCAACTGGGCCAAGGGATCTCTTTGATGTCTCGTTGAATTTGACCAGGAGCCAGACGGAGACAAAATTGACCTCTTCTTGACCAAGTTTTTTGAAATTTGGCTATAATAACCAGGAATACACTAGAGTATGGATGCTATTTGTTCATTATTACCATTTAATTATTACTATGAATCACATTAGACCAGCTGATATGACTCACCATCAATGACAAAGGTCTTTGGAATGCCCTTCTTGCAGTCCTGGACGACGCCATAGAGCTCACGCTGCAAACACCAAGCCATATCGACATGTAGCTCAAACGACTCTGGACTTCTGACACCAATACAGGTGCGTATAATCTCTTCTGTGAGCTTGTCAGACAGTGACCTTCCCATTGAATTCAGAGCAGAGACCAACATGGACACAATTGCATCGTAACACTTCATCTCCAACCCTGGAAGAACAACCTTCTGCTGATGAGAAGCCTGCTTGGTGGCGTTGGCAAGAAGAGGACTCTTCTTCAGGTTGGACCACATGTCAATAAACCTCTTTGTAACAAACGTACCACTGTAGGAAATTATCTTTTGGAGAACCTCAGCAGCAGGAAGAACAACCTTGGGGTCAGTAGAACTGACGAGAGATGACACAATGGCCCATATTGAGGCAACGATTGGAAGCAAGTTGTCTGGAGCAGTGGCCAAGATAGGGATGACCTTATTGTATGTTCTTAGGATCTGGATTCTCAACTTTGTTGAAGGATGTGTCAGAAGTCTCTCACCATAGTATGTGATTTGTTGGAGGAGTTTGTAAGCATCCTCTGGCACGGGAGATGGCCACTCCTTCTTGACGTCTTCATCTCTTCCCAGCTCCTGGTGATCATTATCTTCATCATCACTGTCTGGTTTGTTGATCTCATCCTCCACGTCGTCTTCAAATGGCTTTTGTGCAAGCTCACTGATCTCGATGTTCTTCTTGTCCAACAATGCCACTAGCTGTTTCACGTTCTTTAGACCCCAAGGAGCGTATGATGATGTGCTCTCAAATGACTCAATCTTTTGAAGGTCTCGATCACTGAGATACTTCTTCCGAATCTCATCAGCAATGATCTCAAACAACAAGAAGAACCCAATGCAAATATCCTCATAACCATGGTAGTTGTCAATCAAACTGAACAAGATCTCCATCAGATCTCTGAACGTATCAATGATGGCAAACCCAGCAATTTTGGTGCACACAGCCAGGATTGCAGTTGATCTGGTTGTCATGGCGTTACTCAACCGCACTGAAATCGCATCAATCAAGTAGTCCGCGTTGTCCAAGATCATTTGGTTCAAGGACCCACCATACAGCTGATCAGCAATCACCATACTTGTGTTGAGAGCATGCTGTCTCACAACATCAGACGGAGAAGCCATAGAATCCATGATGGGATAGAGGTAATCAATCAATTCCGGCTTGAATTCGTCCTTCAAAAGGTGCTGAACAACCCCAATGGTATCAAGAGCGATGCTGTTGGCTTGAATTACATCTTGCGTCGGACTCAGCTCTGCAGTTTCATCAAGGATCGCCTTCGAGTACTCAAGGACCGAATAGACAAACTCTGGTTTTTGAAGGAGTACCAGATCATCATCTTCATCATCATCAAATGACAAGAACTGAGCGCTGAGAAGCTGTGGCGAGACCTTGGAGACATAGCCTTGCATCAAGCTGTTGGAGATCCACAAAACAACAGCCTTCTCGTTCAGTGATTGGTATTCGCCAGAGAGAAGAACCTCAATTGTGTCCGTTGGGTTTCTGGTTTCAGCAATGGACTGAAAAAGCTCAGAGAGTCTGTTCTGGACCTGCGGTGTCATGATCTTGTCAAACACAGTGAGCTGCTTGGTATCAACAGCGAGCGTTGAAGCATCATCAGCAATCAACATGAGCTCATCCATATCCGAAGATGTTGATATCACCTTTGACTTCTTTTGAGACTTGTACAGTGCTTCTGAGAGCTCAATGACACAAGATTTTGTGAGCTTCTCCAAGAGGAAGCTGTTTGGTGATTGTTGTGCTGCAAACTTGATGGCACTGATTGATGAGAGGATCTTGTCCTCATTTGGAGATTGTATGACTGAAACAAGTGTGTTCACGTAAACGTCCAGTTCCTTTGTGATGACGTTGTTGAGCAGTTCGGCCTTCTGTGGGAGAGCTGGCGTGAGCAGACCGTCTTGTACAACCACTGTCTTGTCGTCCGAAAGGTGGGCCAATATTTCAATAGCAGCTGGAACTGAGCTGTTCAAAGACAGGAGACAATGTGAAACGATGGATGAGGCAAGGTTTGTAAGTTCTTGTCTGACTTCGAACCTGGAGTGGTTGTGTATCTTCTTGATGTTTTGGAGCGCCAACTTGACCTGAGAAGATGTTGCCTTCAACCAAGCATTGGTTCTGTGAAGTTTCCTGAAACCATCCTCTGTGATTGAGATATGTGTCAGTTCCAGCTCTTCAATGATTTCTTCCAGATCTTCAACTGCCTTGATGTCAACCTGAAGTTCGTTGTCATCGTAGACAATCTCAAGAATGGTTCGGAGAAGATACAATGCCTTCACAATCACAGTGTAGTGTGTCCTAGATCCTGTAGCAGATATGATTTTTGTCAGAGTAGAGACATTTCCAGGAAGGATGTATGAGATGATCTCACCATCATTGATGACGTTGACATACAAGGTCTGCAAGGCATCGAGGGCCTGAAGTTGGAGTTCAATTGACTTCCCATTCTGTGCAAACTCCAGAAGAACTGTGACTGAGTGACCAAGTGCAGGAAGATTCTCGACGTTGCTGAAGAAATCATACAACTTGTGCTTCTTCTGTGCTGCCAATGACTTGAACATGTTGTCCAAGGCTGATGAACCTGCCCGTGTCAACTCTTCAGATTTGGCGGTGATCTCAGAGTTGTCTTTGGGATTTGGAGCACCACCAGTGAGAAAAGTGATCAATGGGAAGAGCTGCTTTGCAAGAACGTATGGAAGTGCCCCCTTCTGTGTCCAACAATGGCGGATGAGGAGCGAGATGATGCGGAGAAGGTATGTCGTCTGTGTGTCTCCAAGCTTTGGATGCTTGAGCAGGTATGAGAGGGGAATGAAGATATAGTCTGCTAGACTTGTAGAAAGAACGGTATCATCTTCGAGAGATTTGTGTAGGTGAGTATAGACATCTTTCAATGCCTCGGAAACTCGTGTGGAGTTAGGATCGAAGACATCAGCTGGGAGGAGGGCTAGTTGTGAGAGCGCCACACAAGAGTCTCGAACCTGGGCACAGCAGTTAGTACGGGCAGTCTCATAAGAAGATCCAAGGTCAAACATACCTCAGAAAAGACTCTTCGGTCGTCAGCATCGCTCATTTTGTCCGATTTTGGCGTTGTTGTTGTCCTAAATAGCAGAGGAAGTCGGAGAGATGGCCCGCGATGATGATTATTAGCCCGATATCAGCGGGGCTCGTAACCGTTCTGACAATTACGCTTACGAAACCGCTGACTATGAGCGTCGGGGTATATTTCAGCACAGGCAATTCCTCCCGTCAAACGCTGAAAAATTTTCAGCTTTCTGAGCCTTTCAACACCACCGACAGGCTAGAAAACCCCATCACAACACCTCATTCCCAAAAGTGAGTACCTTCTCGGACTTCCACAGTCTACTTATTGAGCTACAGGACTTCTCTCGCACCAGATGCCCGTCTACTTGTGGACTGCGGCTTCTGACGGGACCATCGTTGAGGATTTGATAATAACTGGAGTGGGAATCAAGGAATCCACAGGCTGACAAGTAATTCTACTCCCCTGTCTGATGACGAGGATGTTTTACATTGGCCTGGGACTTGACACCCCCCTCCAGCAAGCCCGGTGCCTCCGTGTGCCTTTTGTGGCTTGTGCTCATGACTCCCAATTCAGTTTGAGGATACTCATGTTGCTCTTTAACCTTTTTCAAATTCTCTGGAGTACTAACCCCCCAATGAAGATTCACAATGACTAGAACATCTGTTTTGGCTGACGCTTTGAACACCATCAACAACGCCGAGAAGACCGGTAAGAGACAGGTCATCATCAGACCATCTTCCAAGGTTATCATCAAGTTCTTGCAGGTTATCCAGAAGCACGGTATGTTTTGTCCCCATCTTTCTTTCTCCCTCTCCGAACCATGGTACACCCCATTCTCTCTTTTGTGTACATCTTTCACCGGGCTTATAACTAGATAGGTTGTTGTTTCAATCACTCTCTGTCTTTTAAGTGTCCGGGAGAACAATTTGGAAACGATTCTTACACGTCACGAGGGAACATTCCAGTTCTTCTGTCCTCACTGCCGTTTACTTTTCCTTTACATCTCACCACACCATGGTTCTTATTGGGATTGGGAAGATCACAGCCTCGATTTGATGATCTTGTTACTAACAGACTTTGAAGGATACATTGAGGAGTTCGAGTACATCGATGACCACAGATCCGGTAAGATTGTCGTCCAGTTGAACGGACGTCTTAACAAGGTTGGTGTCATCTCTCCAAGATTCAACGTTAGAATCGGCGACATTGAGAAGTGGACTGCCAACTTGCTCCCAGCCAGACAGTTCGGTTTCATCATCTTGACCACCTCTGCCGGTATCATGGACCACGAGGAGGCCAGACGCAAACACGTTTCTGGTAAGATCTTGGGCTTCGTTTACTAAGCTAAAAAAGTTTCTGATTGTTTGTATTTCATAGTTTTGTGCACGGTTTCTGGGTTTGTTTGTGGCGTAGAATCGTGTTAACCATAGTGAAGGGGCCCCCTGAGTACCAGCAAAGGCCGTAAGCTCATCGCGCTGGTGGAGCTAAAGCGGAGAAAAAAGTGTGGACGTTTTAGCGGGCGGGCCAAGGATTACACGCGCCACAGCTGCGCCACAGACATCTCAATCCGTCACAAAGGTACCAACATGTTCCAGAGATTCAAGAAGAAGCGTTCGAAGAGCAACTCCTCGCCAGAGCCCGACATGCGCCGTCACTTTCTTCAGATGACTCAGCGCCGCAAAGTCGCAGTCTACCCCGAGCTCTCCCTCCTGGGGCTCCCGAACGAGCTGCTCTCCAGAATCCTCCAAAACCTGTCCATCAAGGACTTCATGAACCTCGCTGTGGTCTGCCATGAGATGCACGACTTTGTGGACATGTTCTTCCTCTATCGCAAGGTCAAGATCCGCAACAAGGAGGCTCTTGTTCGTTTCAAAAAGACCATCTCCAAGGATAAGAAGCGAAACCAGCTCCAGCTCTACGTACAAAGCATCGAGTTCATCAAGCCCCTCAAGGACACCAGCGAACAAACCACTTCCATCGCTGGTTTCAGCTTCTCTTCCAGCTCACCTTCAGACAACTATATCACCCTCATGCTGGAGATCATTCCTCTCCTCCCCAACCTCTCCGAGATCTCACTCCGCCAGATATCACCAGGCTTCCAATTCCCAGAATGGACATCATCTCTCAAAGCATACGCCATGGAGCACAACTACTATCCCACAGTACGCAAACTGAGACTCTCTTCACAGTCAGGCTGGAGTATCCCACTCAGACCGTCCCTCCTCTGGCCATTTGGACTGATTGAAGAGCTCATCCTCTACGACATGGTGGTGGACTCACACTCTTTGGCAAAGCATCCATTGCTAACTCTTGCCAATGAAAGAGGACCACTGATTACCAAAGATGCTCTGACGCTCGAATCGAACAACAGTTGGTCACCAATCAAGTCACTAACACTGTCATCATGCTCCGTGGCGAGTAACGGATCGAGATTTCTCGCTACATACTTCAGAGAAGTCCGCATTCTCAAACTCACATCACTCAAATCGCACTATGACCTACTACTGTCACACTTCTTCCCACATCTCGAAGTACTGGCGATTGACCTGAACTCAAAGTGCTTCAGCTTGTACAACACAGCAGAGGCTGCAGCCATCAACGCGGCAAACAACAATTCAAACTACGCATACTTCAACTCCAAGTTCGTGCCAAAGTTTTACTTGAACTATGAACAGTTTGTTGAAGTCATGGACAGACTGCCAGCTGTTGAGAAAATCTCATTCACAAACGTCTCCTTCACAAACATCATCCCAGTCGACCCAGAAGACGTTCACAACCCGGACTGCAACCTGGTCAACAACAACGGATACAGGTTCCTTGCCATGTTGCAAAAGTTCAACAGAGTTGAATTTGTTATGCTCAAGAACTACAAGCTCCACCAAAGAAGAACACGATACGACTGGGCAAAGCTTCTGCATCCATGCTTCACGTCCACAAACAGTATCAGAGTGGTGGACAAAGATGGCTCCGTTCTCTACACCCGTAATGAGAGAATTTGATCTACAACCCACAATTAATGATGCTATAAATGACGTGTGTGTACATGTGTATTAATGAACACCAACGAATCAAAAAAGTTGTTCCAATGCGAACAAACCAACGGCCAACATCAACAAACGTTTCGTAGTGGTTGATAATGATGAACGTGTTCCTGAAAATCTTGTTAATAACTGTTGTCCTCGCACTCTTGACCTCCGTCTTCCTCGTGGTCTTTGTGGAGGTTAACATCGATGGTCTTTTGAAAGAAAAAAGGGGGAAAACTTGAATAGTGTTAAAACTTACCTTCATTGGCCAACTGCTTGAGTCTGAGAGCCTCATACTCTGTAATCTCGTCGAGCAGATGAGTGACACGGACAAACTTTCTGGAGAATGGAGTGCCATCCCAGTTGTAGATGTTGTATGTTGTGTAGACATCATCCTCATCGATAGTGACAAACTCTCCCCTCTTTGCGTCAACACCATTCTTCAAGAGCTTGGTGGAGATTGACTCATCAACGCTCTGTGTAATCTCCAAGTTGGGGTACTCCTCCTCACACTCAGGCAAAGCCTGTGCTCCCAACTTCAAGCCCTTGCCATCTCGGTTGTACAACTCTGCAATCTGTTTTCCAGTTGGCATCTCAGCAGCGTTGTACTGGACCTTCAAGAGCTCAAAGTCCTTTAAGATCTGAACATTTCCCTTGGCATCGATCTCCACCAACCCGTAGTTGTTTGGCTCCTGAGAGTACTCGTACACCAACCCACCGCTGAAGACACCAATCATCTCGTTACCAAAAATGGCTGTGACCTCCTCAAAGATTCTTGGGGTGACGGCATTGCAACCGAATTCGGAAAAGAAGACAGGACGAACGAAGTCCTCATAGTCCAGAGCCAATGCATCATACCCACTTGTGTAGAAAGTCTGTTCACCACACCACTGATAGGTGTTCACACCATAGAAGTCAATAGAGTCAAAGAACGAGCCCTCAGTACACTCCAAGTACTTGGACAACGGAATTCTGAAGTTCAAGTCGTCTGCAGCGGAGTAGCCCACGGGAATGAATCTCTTGCCGTGCAGAGAGATGTAGGACTTCATATCCTTGATCAAGCTCTTGATGAAAGGAGGAGAGTTTCTGGCAGACTTCTTGTCGTTCACAATCTCGTTACCGGCAAAGAAACCCAAAGTGTTGTTGTAACCAGAGAACTGCTCAAGGATCTTGAAGACATGCTCAAGGTACTCTTCGTTGTAGGTAGTCCAAGGCTCGTATCTGTTCATGTGCTGTCCTTGAAGAGGAGAGTTCACATCCAAGACAAGATAGATACCAGCAGAAGCCAACATACTCATACAAATGTCATGATTGAGATCTGGGTTGATGGAATAGACTCTGACTGTGTTGATGTTCAACTCCTGGAACAAGATGATATCACGAGCACAAGTGTTGGGGTCGGAAAGCGGGTCGAAGCTCTCTGTCACAGCGGATGATCCACCTGGCTGGTAGTCCACACCTTTGATGAAGAAGGGTTCTCTGGTCACGGTGTCAACAAAATACCTTCCGTGGATGTCGATTGGATGAGTGAAGGCAGTGACTCTGTGCACAAGGAAGGAGAGAAGAGCCAATGTGGCAAGCTTGCATTGCTTGGAGAACATCATGGTTTCAGATCTGAGAGCTCACTGACCGCAGTGTAAGCAAACGTGAGCTCCAGGGGAAAGAAAGTCTAAAGATCTAAGAAATGGAATGTAAGAAGGCCCGCCCTGTTTGTGGTTTGATACAGCTTGTGACTGGAGGGGGTCCATGTTAGTTGGGAGCCACAAAAGCGGAATTGGCTTCCCGCAAATGACTTGACGCCAAAAAGGTTCAAATGCTTAAGAACAAGAGCTAGGAAAAACCAGACAACATTGGTGCTTGATAAGCAATACACCTTGTATGAAGCTCTTACAATTTTGTAGATTGACAGCGTGAATTCCATTACATGGAGCCTGAAGAGGTGAGATCTCAGCCCAAGATATCGGCTCAATGATCACATCATTATCGAGCTCCCTTGGGCTAAAATCTATGGCTATCAAGCCAGAATGTTCACTAAGACCGAGTCCAATGCGTGTAGTACATCAATGGGCATTCATTAAGCTATTATTTGCAAAAATCCGCTCTTTGTGCAGTTTTTTGGAGTTAGACGGTGTGTTAAACAGCGCAAAACAACAAAATATCAAATGGTTTCGTGGTCTAGTCGGTTATGGCATCTGCTTAACACGCAGAACGTCCCCAGTTCGATCCTGGGCGAAATCATTATTTTTTACTCTTGACTCCACGCCAGTCGTGGCCGTACCAATTTTCTTGCTTTAGAGGCAAAACATACAGGAAAGACCTTTATCACAAACAGAGACATAGACTGTTGAGGCTATTTCTGAGCAGGTAATGGAGGTCAAACCACAAGGACTTATCACTCATCAGATGCCGGATAATCGATGTTTCTCTCATCCCAAAGTATTACAGGTTTGTGCTTCTCGCGCCTTCTAGAAATTTGGCACTCAGATGAGATCTTCAACCAAGAGCGCCACCAGAAGATGTTCAACTATTTGACCTCGAGGCACCCAAATCACATATAAGAAGATGTCTTTCATGAGCCGACAGATCCTGAGAAATGCTTCACTGATTTCCAGACGTGTCGCAACCCGTCGTGCTCTCACACAGAGCCCTGCCCTACTTCACCTCCGTGCTTCACGTCTCATCTCACAGCGATTCCAGTCCACGCAGCCATCCACCACAGCGCAGATCAAGGTCGACAAGCCACAGCTGATGATTGCGTTCACATGCAAGAAGTGTGACACCCGTTCGAGTCATGTCATGTCTAAACAGGCTTACACGGGAGGCACTGTGCTCATTACTTGTCCCGGATGCAAGAACAGACACTTGATCGCAGACCACTTGAAGATCTTCTCTGATGACAGAATCACGATAGAGGATATTCTCAAGGCAAAGGGAGAGGATGTGTCCCAGAGCACGGATGATCTTGTGTTTGATGAGATCCCAGATACGCTGAAGAAGTTGATCGGACACCATGCGAAGGATGCACCTGAAAGAGTTGTCGAAGCAGCTGAAGGCAGCGGGGAGCAAGCGTTCCTTCCAGAAGGAGAGAAGAAGTGAGAGTGTTAGGAGGAGATATAGAATTTGTTATTCATGTATATACGTCGTCATTAAACTGTCATTAGTTGAAGTAATCACCATTACCTCTATGCTGGGCCCAATTTGTTGGCTTTTCTCTGCCTGTAACCTCATAGAACTCATTCACACACGAGTACTCTCTGAACGTGACATCATGATTCTGGTCACAGATACAACTGTTCTTAACCCATACATCTTCATCGATTGGACAGTTGTATGATGGGTTGTGGAAATATCCGATGTCGTCAAAGAAGTGCACATCTGACTTGCCCATGAAGAGCGAGACGGCAATGGAGTGAACAGGAGCATCACCCCATCTTTCGTAGAAGAAACCTCCTGTGGATTCAAGGAAGTCAAAGAAGGTCTGATAGGCAAGTGAACGGAAGAAGTTGAGGTCTGCGATCTCAAAGTTGGTCCAGAAATGACAGAGGTTGTAGCTCTTTCCTTGATCGTAGGAGATAAACTCAAGCAAGTTGTCCTGTGCCACGAACTGAGGGTATGTCTCAATGAAGGAGACCACGTTTTTCCACAATGTAGGAATGGTATCTGGGAACTCATGAATGCTGATTGTGAAGCCGTAGTGCTTGTTATTGCTCTTCATGAACTTGAAGGGGTCGTAGTTGACATCACAGAGCAGCTCTGTCCCTGGCTCGACTCTCCAGCTGTAGTCGTACTTTTCCAGAGCTTTGAGCTTGTAGAAGAACCCCGAGAAGAAGCGACACATGAATCTGTAACTCTCTGAGGCCCCATACAACATGCCCTGTCTCGAAGCGCGTCTGACCTTCTGGGCCTTTGTTTGATCGACCCAATCAGGGTAGGACCAGTACTCCTTTGGGATCTCGATGAACTCGACCTCACCGGAAACGATATTTTTGATCTGTTTCACAAAGTCGTTAGAAAAGGGCTCGTTGTTTGCAAAGATCCAAGGATAATGGAACTTTCCGTTGAATCTGTCCTCCACCGAGCGTATCGTCTTTGCCAGTGCTGCTATCTCTTCATTGCGAGCCAGAGTGAACAGCACCGCGTTCTCCCTTTCGTAGTCATTTCCTTCGAGATTTCTGTACTCGACCTTGATTCCTTGGTCTTCCTCTGATGGTTGCGTGAGCTCTTTGTGAAGGTCGTGCTGTTCTTGGTGGAGCTGTGCCTTAAGCTCGAGGATGGTCTGATGCTTGTCCTTGGAGAAGGACCTGTGGACAAAGATGTATATCACCACCACGAGAAGCGCAGTGAAGCGAAGAAGCCGTGTGTACCGTGACATTGGCCTAGTCATATGGTATTTTGTCTATTCGGCTGTCAAGTGTACAAGGCGGAGTTATGGGACATTTGTTGATCCGGGCCGCGCGCTCATCGCTTGGCTCTATAAATACACCTGGACCTGTCAATCTACAGCCAAATTCCATAGATTCTATATTTAACTAACTAACCTGTGTGCTTCTCCCAGCCAACCGGTTTTGTGAAGCCACGAACATCGAAGTACTTTCTCGTGCAACTGTAGTCCTTCCAGGTGAAGTCGTGCTTTGGATCACAGAGACAGTTGTTCTCGAGACGCACCTTGTCGTCGATTGGGCACGAGTTGTATGGGTTGTGGTAGTACCCAATCTCCTCAAAGTAGTGCACCTTGTCCTTTGGCAAGAACAGAGCAGCAGCAATCGAGTGCACTGGAGCATCACCCCAACGCTCGTAGAAGAAACCACCAGCCTGGTCAAGGAACTCAAAGTACTTCTCATAAGCCTCGCCTCTCCAGAAGTCCATGTTACCAACCTCAAAGTTGGACCAGAAGTGACAAAGGTTGTATGTCTTTCCTTTGTCATCGGAAACCCAGTCCATCAAGTTATCTGGGTCGAGATACTGTGGGAACTTCTCGATGAAGGCCAAGGTGGTGTCCCAAAGTGTTTCAATGGTGGAACGGAACTCGTGGATGGTGATGGTGAAACCATAATCCTTGTTGTTCTCACGCATGAACTTGAACACGTCATAGCTCACATCACAGTGGAACTTGACACTTGGCTCAACTCTCCAGTAGTACTTGTAGTCGAGCATCAGTGGGTGCTTGTAGAAGAATCCGGACTCGAAACGACACATGTGACGGTACGAGATGGAGGAACCATAAATGATCTTCTTCATCTTCTCACGGGTCTCAGCAGCCTTGTCCGCGTCAATGAATGATGGGAAGGACCAGTGCTCTCTTGGAATGACACCGAACTTGGCAGTTCCGGAAACAAGACGCGTCATGACGGTCTTGAACTCCTCAGAGAATGGCTCGTCGTTGAGGAACACCCAGTCGTAGTGGTAGTTCCGGTTGAAACGGTCCTCAGCGGAACGGACAGCGTTGGCAAGTTCCCAGACATCCTCGTTTCTGGCAAGAGAGACGAATGTGGCATTCTCACGCTGGAGGAGGGACAAATCGCTTGCCTTGGAGTTCTTGCCAGCGACTGGACCAGGACTAGTGAGAGCTGCTGCGGATGGGGCTCCAGGACCACTGGAACGAGCCAGAAGGGTGATAGTTCCCAGGATGAACACGGCAAAGAGGACGGTTTTCACCAGCCTCTCGTTAAGTCTTGCCATGGTGGTGGTTCTCTTCTGTGTGTGGCTCTGGGAGTTGTGTCTGAGAGAGGGAGACGTTCACGGCTTCAAGAGAGCATTTCTTCGAGGCTTCTTGGGCCCAGATCGACAGAGTTTCAATTCGGAGTATTCCCTCTTTGAGCAATTAATTGCAGTTTTCCCCTTGCGGACTGTGGGCTGTGGACGCGAATCGCGGCAAGGAAGCAACTTCTGGCTTCTGGCACCTTTCAACTTCCGTTTTCCATTCCAACTTCCAACTTCCAGCTTCCAACTTCCGGCGCATCAAAAGCGGTCACGTGCGAGATTTAACTAGGCAGTCACGTGTGATCATGATCAATATTATACTCTAGTCTCTTGACCCTTGGCCCCAGCTCCAGGTGTGCCAGGGGACGTACCTTTTGGTCAAGTTCAACTTCAGTGTAAGGAGGTAAATCAGTCGAGCTATTTGTCTAAAAGTGGAGAGGAGGAATGCAAATGGGCAAACACCCGTCCTTATAGACGTCAACAAGAACAAGGGTACATCGCCGAGACAGCCAAACCCTGAACACAATTGGAGGAAAAAAGAAGCAAAACACCCGAGAGAGGAAATTGTAAGGTATTGGGTGCCATGTACGCGGAGACTATACCCCACAGTCACACAGTGCTGTAGTAGGTGCTTCTCTAGAGAGCTTCCATACAGTGACTTTATAGAAACAAGACTAAATATATAGCAGTCAGTCAATCTGCAAGAAGCGTCATCGGAGTGCACCCCACCTTTCAGTGATAGAGCATTGAGGGATTGAGGGGTCTTGTGCGTGGTGTTGAACAAGCACGTAAAGCAAACAAGCGAGGGGCGTGATATGCAGAGGATGGCACAGGCTCGGGAGAGTGGAGGCCTCTTCTTTCACCCGATAACCCATAAGAGCATACCAGTGCCTTGTGTTGGGCACCCGGTACGCTTGTTCTAAGAGACGCTGTTTTGTTGAATTTAGTAGCTTCTACTACACGCAAAACCCCCAAGGCGCCAACTCTATCTTGCTCCCACTATTTCCCCGGCAACCGCCCATACAAAGTTGTTGCTGGCGCGCACGCTTAGCACTTTGACATGCGTACTCCTGCATATCGAGTAGAAGCAGCGATCCGTCAATTTACCCTTTTGGGAGCCGTACTCAGGCCATCTCCAACTTGGCCCCTCTATCAGGTGTGATATTTGGGGGGAGAAGGGAGGTGTATAAATATCAGGACCAGCGCTGCTACCCCACACCCAAGTATTCTTACTTCTCTTCATCTCCATAGACTCACTCTTCCAACCGCCAATCATGAACATCCTCGCACAGATCCACTTCAGAGACAACACCTCCCACAAGGACAACCACTATTCCGAGTTCGGCCACCCTCCTACCGTCATCAAGATCAAGAACTTCGAACCCCTCCAGCTGGCTAAGAAGAAGCACTACCTTCCTTCCCCAACCTCCACAGCTGCTCCTCCACTTCAGTACAAGGTCACCAAGAAGACGAGATCCCAGACGAAGACCACCATAGCAGAGGCAGACACCGCTTCCATGGCACTCTCAGCCAAGTCTCAGGGCAGACCTTTCAACGACTCCCTGAACGCCAGATTCCTCTACTTCAACACCATCGATGAGATGATCTCAGAGCTGCTCAACAACAAGGTTGACATGCTCACCCTCATTACTGACTTTGGCTCATTCAAGACCAATGGCTTCATGGTATCCAACAGCATGCAGTTGCGTGTCCGTGTCCCAGACGAGCCACAGTACCAGATGCAACAAATTGAGTTCGACAAGGAGGACGAGGATGATGAGGATGAGGAGGTACCAGACATTGTTCCAGAATTGTGCGACTCTTTCGAGACAGAGGACCTCTCGTTTGTCAAGATCATCAGAAACAACAAGGGAAAGCTGGTCAAGTTTGAGGTATTGTCCGACCTCAAGAACGAGGACTTGAACGTCAACTACATCAAGAAGTTCATCACATACCCACGCTACAAGGCCAAGATGAAGATCTACCTCATCAGAGGAAGATTTGACAAGAACATCTGGTTCTACAACGACATGAGAATGCTCATCTGGGACTTGGAGAACGTCTACCTAGGTGACAAGAAGATTCTCATCAACAACCTTATCCTGACTGACAACTGAGATTCACCAATGGCTACAACTCAGCAGGACTACACTTGCTTGGAAGATACACATGCACACATACATTCTGTTGTTCCTGCTATACAACACCATACACATCACAACTGATCAACATGGTACTCGCCGGACGAGTCTATACACCGATCTTCAACAACCTTCATATTTTAACGCCCTTCATGACCTCACGGCATTTGCTAATGAACATTTTTAATCTACCGCATTAACTGAACTCTGATCGTAACAATAGTCATTAGAACACATTACCTAGTACTCCACCTCCTCCTTCTCCTTTCCTTGTTTCTCCTCATCCTCCTTCTCCCTCTGTTCTCTCTTCTTGTATGACGCTCTGACATCCTTTGGCCTCATCAGCGTGGTTCTGTACTCCTTACACCGCCTTTCAACCTCCTCGTCATCCACCCCCTCATCTTCAAGCTTATCACGCATCTCACTCACCTTCACCTCGATCTTTCTCTTGTCATCATGCTCAACGAGACCTTTGTCCCGTATTACCTGTGTGGCGAGCTGGTCACGCTTCGCATTCGACTCCTTGTTCTTCTGACGACGCTTGTACCCCGACTCGACGGATCGCGTGTAGTTCTTCTGGATATATCCGTTCGTGCCTGATCCTCGAGCTGTAGAAAGACCAATACCGTTGTATGACATGTTGTAGTTGTGCTGATGTCTGTTGTTGTTGTTACCCCAAGCAGCTAGAGTTAGAGCTCATCAGCATCCTTCACCACAAATTCGCGCATCAGCCCTTCATCAAACAAGTTCGCGAAATCGCGAATTAATCGGTACGTACACGTAACACAGCCCCAGAGGATAGAGCCCAAGAAAAAAGCAATTAATCTAGTCTGTAGACTGTGGGGGCTGTGCTAGGGACACTGCCTCGATTCTTTGTTCCCTTTGTTGCGCGTTGACAACTTACAAGGTACACACCGGAAAAGATATATAACAGTTCGGATCCCCCACAGATCTGTCGAGCGTTGGAACCACTGCGAAGAAATGGATTGACACCTCCGTTCAAAGAGCGACCTGTCCTTCTGTGTGCTGAGTGAGGGCAGCACAGCCCGTGTGGACTGCACTGCCCCAATGGACAGGTTGTTCAGTGTGCACGCTACAGAAGTCGGAAGAGTTCGTGGTTTGGTGTGTGTGTACATACAGACCAATTGAATACAACTATCCACTTTTTTCCGAATTCAAGCCAGCTCAACACGAGTATTGGCTCCTCTCAGTCCCATGGGCGGTGCTGTGGTGGAGGCGGTGCGCGATGCGCGATCGACACAGCAGAGCCCCCGCGAATTTCTACTGGCGCTAGGTGGAGACAGCGCCTGTGTGGGCTGTAGCGTGGCACCGCCCTAGAGAGATTTCGCGCACAGAGCCTAGGTAGTAGGAGAGAAGGGAGAAAGAGTAGTAAACACCCACAAATCTTGTAAGGAGACGTACAATTACATCAGGTTTATCAGAATCTCTATTACGACATGACCCTAAATACGTCATTTGTGCGTTGTGGGGAAGCCGAGGGTTAAGTGCTTACCTTTCGCATGATTGTTTCCCTGCGTGGGGCGGTGTTTGTGTTTGGGTCTTGTGCAGAGGCGCGCATGACTGGTGGCTGTACCAAACGGTCGGATGATCTTGATTCCACTGCAATTGTGGAAGAAAGTGGGAGAAAGTGGAATGAGTTGAGTGCTCTTATTGCTGTGTGATGAGGGAGAAAGTCTTATGGTAAAGTTGTGGTTGCGTTGTGTGTTGTAGGCCTGCTGAGTTGGGTAGGAATCTCACCAGATGTTCTAGCGACTACCCCTGAGAACGACACTTGAAGGCTGGAAAAAGAGATTGCTTCAACTCTGTGCAACATAGGACAATACAGTAAGTCACAGACAGTAAATATACACCACTATCAACAGATAATTGAGCTTGTAGCCATTTGGTGGGCGAACTTCAGACACACAATATCTGGCACCAGGAACTCTCTGGAACCTCACAAGAGCACGGGGAAAATCCCTTATTTATAGATCGGCATCTGGGTCTGTCCATGACTGTACCATGGCGTCATACAATCAATATTCGCCTTGTAAAACCCGCAGAACCCACCCTCAATCACCGAGTGGCAGTGCACTTCGACAAGTCACCGATCCCCAAAGGCGAAGCAGATCTGCGGGCTGACGCATGGAAGACTGAGGGACAAAGGCGGTGTTTACCAGGCACAGCTGCATGGAAGAAAGCATCGCCCTTCTTCAGAGTCCGGGGAACTTTCTATAAGAACCCCTGGCCCCCCTCAGATCAAATCAGATGAGATCAGTCGTCTACCAATAACACCATCACCAACATCAACACGCTCCACAAGCAGTGTTCATCCACTACCAAACACTCTTCGCGACCACCCACCCGAACACCACCCTCACCCACCATCGCCCGGGCCCTCTGTTTTGTATGCCAAAGTCGCGACCAACAAACAACAACAACTCTCAGCATGAACGTGACCAAGAAGCCAACACGGATCAACAAATCTCGATCCCGCAACGGATGTCTCACATGTCGCCAGCGCCATATCAAGTGTGACGAGGCATCTCCGAGCTGCAAGAACTGTCGCAGGTCGAACAGGATCTGTGAGCGTGGATCTCGCTTCAGCTTCCTCAAGAGCTTGACTGTCGCACCAGAGACGACTCTTGATGTCGACTACACACGCTTGAGATTTTTGGAACAGTCCCTCAGCATCCACAAGCTTTATAGCTCCAACAACTTCCACACATACCCAGATTGGTTCAAATACAACACCAGATCAGAACTGAGGGAGAGTGATGCTGATATCAGAGAGGGCGAGAAAGAAGCACGCATCAGAAAGACACCACGCTCACTCACAAATACCACAAACACCACAAACAACAGCAGCACAAACGAGAACTCGGACAGTGAGACAAGCAGACAGAGTTCTGCAACACCTTTGCCATTTGCTGTTCCTGATTTTGTTGCCAAGGTCCTTTCCTTGAGACAATCGGTGCATTCTGAGACCAGCTCACTCTTTGCTGTCAACCACCAGGAGCCATTGATCAGATTCATCTCTGGTTTGAACATCCCATCTTCTCTCGATGGCAAGATCACTACAGTGGAGGTCTCCAACTTCCTTGACAGACTTGAAGGGTTCGTTCTTGCTGGATTTGCTGCTCCTGAGAACCTTCAGACTGAGTACTCGGTGATTCTCAACTCACTTGTTCTGTGTGTCAAAAGTGGTGCTATTGACTTGTTCGACCACACTTTTGCAAGCACCAAGATCATCAACTGCCTGTATCAGCTTCACAATATTGAGAACTGGGCCACTGATCTCAGGAGCTTGGAGGTGTTTGAGACTGTTCACAACTACAGCAACCTCATGAGTTTCTATGAGTTGATGCTTATGGACTTGAATCACTCTCTGAAGTACAACAAGCCAAATTGCATGAAGACAGATGATTCGTCCATCGGATACATGTTTGAGAAGTGTCTTGCCATGAACTTGTTTGACGATGTGAACTACTTCCTCATCAGAATCACCATCATTTTGCTCAAGCTGAACAATCTGCGCCACCACCGTCGCCACAAGAACCCACACGAGCTCAAACTGATCATCAGAGAACTCAAGGAGTTTGAAAACAACCAGTTCATCTCAGCATACCTCCCACATGTCTATGACGGAACGTCGATGTCCAGTGGCTCCTCGGTTGGATCACACAACATACTACTGAACACACACCTGGAGTTTCCCTCAATGAACACAAGACGTATCCACATCTACTTCAACTACACCCTCTTATACATCCATCAGCATTTCCACCTGACACTGGAAACAAGAGACATACTTCTCCAACCATCCATTCTCAATTCGTTCTGGAATCTCCATCAGTCAGACTTGGTCGATCGCTTGGATCAGATGACCAGGGACTTTGACTTCAGATCAGACCCATTCATGAGTTTCATTCACCGGTCCTAAGGCCTCCCATGGTATGCTATGCTTGCAGCAAGTGCTGGTTCATTTGTGCACCTGCATACTTCACGACCTTTATCCAGTTGACATTTAATACACCATTTAATTAATTACCTCTTACAAGTATCTTCCATAGAATCACATACATTACATCATACCAGCACCAGTTTTAAACAGCCAGGTATCCGTTCTCATGGTATCCAACGTAGACCTTTGCATCTTCCGTCAACTTCTGACAATGGAGGTAGACATCATCCTCAATCAATCCCAACTGTTGAGCAATGTATGGAAGAGGCACACCTTCAGGCATGGATGGCGTGTTCTCCACGATACAGTCCAAAATTCTCTCAACAGCAGAAGCACCACTAGACTCACCAGCAGTTGGCTTACTGGCAAACAAGGAGTTACCGCTCTGGCCAGCAGCAGCAGCACCGGAACCAGAGTGTCCCAGCTTCCCCGTGGCGTCATTGTAAATGTCAATCACTGAGAGGAAGTGATAGATCACCTGGTTGTAATCAGTCACGATATGGAAGGTTGCATTGTTGATGTTTGTCTTTCCACCAAACTCCTTGACGGTACCAGTCACATAGACATACACACCGGGGACGAGCTTGCTGTTTGTTTCATCCAGGGCCTTCTCATCCACCCACTTACGCACCTCGATCTCACCTGTGCCGTCCTCGATCTGGATCTGGAGGTTGGAGGTGTTGTCTGTCACGTTACGCACGACTCCAACAAAGGAGACAATGTTGAGCTCGATGCCATGGACGGTGAACTCGCCATCCTGGACGGCAGGCTTGGCCTCCTTGATCATCTTGAGTGTGACTGGGGTCAAACTGGACTTGGTCTGAGATCTGTTAGGTTGTGAACTGGCGTTGTTGGTGTCGAAACCGCCATCGTTGTTGAAGCCGTTGCCGCCGTTGTATCCTCCGTATGGTTGGTATTCTTGTGGATGTTAGCGTGCTGTTTGGGCAGATGAAGCGATCAGATACTTACCAGACATTGCTGCTGTTTGTGTGTGTTTGCTTGTCTTTTGTAGGTGATGAGTCCAAAGTGTGTGTGTTCTTTTCAGTGGCGTTTTGTTGATAAACGCGTAGTGCACGCGCCGGTTTTCGCGTCAGATTCGTGTTTTTTCTCGAACCTGTTCGATTCGCGCAAAGATCAACATGAGACCAGGGCTGCTTAACCACCGCGGAGTGGCCGTACCGACGATTTCTCCATCACCAACCAAACGGAAGGTAACAGCAGAAGGCACCAGACGCCTCTGAGATGAGCTTCAAGAGCAGTGGAAGAACGTGCTCTGAGGGTGGCAGCAACCGGGGATTTCAGCCATTAGCAGTAGAAATGTCCCCGAAGCCCGAAATACTACGGGACCCCTTCTCCACACTCTGGCCTTCAGCACTCTCTCTGACTTGCACTTTACTGTCCACTTTGGCCGCGTGCTCTCTCTGACTTGCACTTAGGGGTCACCACCACAACAAAGGATCAAGGTGCGCGCGCTGATAAGAACGACCGCCACCAGCACTCCCTCGAAACGGCCCAGAACGCAGCGACCAGACGGCTCTGGCTGGCAATTCTTCGTGTGCTTGTACTGAAGGCACAATACACCTCGCTGCTGAGTGCAAGCTGAGAACTGCCATTTCTGGCGGTGAAGAATTTTCGCCCAACCGGTCCCGGCCGTGACTCAGCTGATAAGTGCGAGGGGGAGGGCCACACTATAAAGTACCCAGCTTCGAGAGCCAATTGTGGCTGTACAGGAGATCTAAAAGTGCCAGTTTTTGGCTGAGCAGGTCCATGGATGTGTGTAGAAACCCACTGTGTTAGACACCTAGGATCTACTGCGCTGCTTGTGGTTGTAGAAGGCTCGTTCTGTCATAGTGCCGTCCCGTCCTCCCTCCTATGACTCTGACTGGGCGCTGAAAAAATCTCTCTTTGACACGGGGGTATAAAACCCTGTGATCGCCCACAATCTCACTGCCTTCTCAATCTCATCTCGCTTTTGTCCCAACAACTCAACTCACATCAATCACACACAATGTCCAAGGGTAAAGTCTGTCTCGCATACTCTGGTGGTCTCGACACCTCCGTCATCCTCGCTTGGTTGCTCGAACAGGGCTACGAGGTTATCGCCTTCATGGCCGACATTGGTCAGGAGGAGGACTTTGAGGTTGCCAGAGCAAAGGCTCTTGCCTGTGGTGCCTCCAAGTACGTCCTCGTTGACGTCAGAAAGCAGTTCGTCGAGGACGTTCTCTACCCAACCATCCAGGCCAACGGTATCTACGAGAACGTCTACTTGCTCGGAACCTCTCTTGCCAGACCAGTCATTGCCCAGGCTCAGATCCAGGTTGCCGAGGAGGAGGGCTGTTTCGCCGTCTCCCACGGTTGTACCGGTAAGGGTAACGACCAGGTCAGATTCGAGTTGTCCTTCTACGCTTTGAAGCCAGACGTTGTTGTCATTGCCCCATGGAGAGACCCAGAGTTCTTTGAGAGATTTGCTGGAAGAAAGGACTTGCTCGACTACGCCGCTGAGAAGAACATCCAGGTCACCCAGACCAAGGCTAAGCCATGGTCCACTGACGAGAACATGGCTCACATCTCCTTCGAGGCTGGAATCTTGGAGGACCCAGACACAACTCCACCAAAGGACATGTGGAAGCTCACCGTCGACCCACTCGACGCCCCAGAGACCCCAGAGGACTTCACTGTCTTCTTCGAGAAGGGTAAGCCATCCAAGCTTGTCTACACCGAGGCTGGTGAGACCGTTGAGGTCACTGAGCCAGTTGCTCTCTTCCTCGCCGCCAACAAGATTGCCAGAAGAAACGGTGTTGGCAGAATCGACATTGTCGAGAACAGATTCATCGGAATCAAGTCCAGAGGCTGTTACGAGACTCCAGGTTTGACCATCTTGAGAACCACCCACATTGACTTGGAGGGTTTGACGTTGGACAGAGAGGTCAGAGCCATCAGAGACACTTTTGTCACCCCATCCCACTCCAAGATCCTCTACAACGGTCTTTACTTCACTCCAGAGGGTGAGTACGTCCGTTCTATGATCCAGCCATCCCAGAACACCGTCAACGGTCAGGTCAGAGCCAGACTCTACAAGGGCTCCATCCAGATTCTCGGTAGATCTTCCGAGACTGAGAAGCTCTACGACGCCACTGAGTCCTCCATGGACGAGTTGACTGGCTTTGCTCCACAGGAGGCTTCCGGATTCATTGCTGTCCAGGCTATCAGAATCAAGAAGTACGGTGCTGCCAAGAGAGAGAAAAACGAACCAATCACATTGTAAGATGACTGATTGTTATTAGACAACACAACTTCCTTTCTAGTCTCATCACAAACAGAGACAGGTCTTAATGTACCGTATTTAATGAATCTTTTCAAGTGTAGTTGTGACTTTCATGGTCTTGGTATACGAAAAGTTCAATTCATTAGTTCAACAATTGGGAATATTTATCTATGAACAAGCCAGCAATTCATGGGTGAGTGTGTCGTGGGCATATGGGAGAAAACAAAGGTATACGTGGCTGGCCACATTAGGAGGAAAAGAAACAGAATGGGCAAATGGGACATCAATGTAAGCACACAAAACACGTTACTTCATGAGAGGGAGGGGCATCATTATCAACATCACAAGAAGTATTCACTTCTCTGCGTCTTCTGTGGGGCAGCCTTTTCGGTATCATCTGGGACCGCACTGAAGATCTTGAACTTCGGCGTTAAATCATCATCAATCTTCATGACACTGGCAACATTACCACATCTGTAGCAGTAGTTTGGCGCACTCCAAACTGTGACAACATCCTTCTCTTTAAAATGGTACTTGAATCCCTCCATGACAAGCTGGTGGGCACGCGCAATCAACTGGAGGTTGTTCACGTGGTTGAACTCACGCGCCACTCGGCTGCCGAATAACCAACCGGCACCACGAGGACTCACCTGCCATGTGTCAACATCATCTGGGTCACTCCAGACCAAATCACAGAACCCACCTTCATGAGGAACTTCCTGGGCTCTTGAAAGCACACGGATCTGGTCAAGCATGCGGATTTCTGGGGAAAGACCACCGTGAACACAGAGAATCTTACCGTCAATGATGGCAGCAAGGGTGAGGAAGTCAAAGACTTGACAGCAGTATTTCCAAACAGTAGTAGATCCATACTTGGTGAGACACTCTTCGTAGAAACCGTACACCTGTGTAATCTGTCTGGACTCGTGGTTTCCTCTGACAAGGGTGAGTCTGGATGGGTATTTGACCTTTAGACACATGAGCAGTGTGAAGGTCTCAAGGGAGAAGTATCCTCTGTCGACATAGTCACCAAGGAAGATGTAGTTGACATTGTCTGGGAGTCCACCACTTGTTCTGAAGAGCTCAAGCAAGTCGTGGAACTGACCGTGGATATCACCACAAACTGTGACTGGACTCTGCACTGGCTGGATGTTGGACTCTTCCATGAGTAGTTCCTTCACCATTTCACACAGCTGCTTCATGTCGGCCTCGGGAAGGTGTTGACACTTCTTGACAGTTTCAAGCCAACGATCAGGACCTCTGTCTGTCATGGTGTGATGTGTATATGTGTATGTGTATGCTTGGGGTTGTGGATAGTCGTCAGCAGTAGTGAAGCTGTTGCAGTGTTGTTCCGAGATCCGGGAGTGAGGGGAGTGTCTTTGGGAGTGATCTTCTCAAAGGTGTTGATGCAATGGGAGGTTGTTTGCTTGGTTGCTTGTTGTTGTGCCAATCTTCTTCTCAAAGGGTTGGATTACAAACAGAACGGCGGGTGTCAAATGTGATCTGGGAAGGCTCTGTGGATGCTTGAAACGCACAAAAAGAGCTGAGACCAGGTGTGAGAGTCTGAATGACAACGAGCACAAAAACACGGTTATCCAGCTGTGCTTCTGCGGACACGAGCTTGTGTTTGGAGAGTCCGATGCTCGACCTCATGATGTTCTCCGCCGTTGTTTTTTCCTCGAGTTTTCGCGGCGGGGCAAGTAATTGGCTGGGCGGTGGAAAAGTCGGGTAAATGGCCGAAAGCGGGATATTGCTGAATATGGAAGTATATCCATGAGCAGGGCTACATAACCACTAAGACGGTACGCGCCACACACTAATACCACCTGACACAGCTCTATTCGCTATTTACCACCGTCACGTGTCCATCCAAGACTCAGAGCTGGAGCTGCCGTAGCGACGTTCGTAGGTGGAGAACACGTCGGGGAACGGGTCTCGTCTGGACAGCACCATGACCTTCATTCGAGGCACAATGTTTCCCTTGATGAGGTCGTTCTCGATCAACGAGGTGCACACGTTCTCGACAAAGGGCAGGTCCACTGGCTCGTTGAGTGTTTGGTATAGGAAGTGTGTGCCAAACACCTGTTGCTGGGATTGTGATGACTGCACAGACTTTCTCAGTGCAGCTTGCAACAAGTCGTAGCCCAGCTTGGTGTTGCCGTTGGTGGCTGTGAACACACGGAGGAAGAGGTTGCGTAGAACAATAACACGACCACGCTGTGCAAGTAGGATGAGCACGTGCTTGCTCTTGAGGTAGTCCTGGTGCTGAGCAAGGTGTTGTTCAAAGCCAAACAGGTTTCCCGTGAGCACATGTTGTATCATGGAGTAGTACCGTTGGTGGAGTTCCGGGTACTGCTGAAGGACTCTCTTGCTCGGTACTTTTCCAACCAGGATGGAGACTGGCACCAGGTATACCAGGATCTTCATGATGTTTTTCTGCTCTGTTCTTGGGGAATGTGAGAAAGCCCAGTTGAAGTGGATGAAAGCCTTGACAAGCTGGTTCTTTATGAGGTAGAAGCGGCCAAGGATGTAGCGGTACTCCACCTGCTGGGCCTTGGGGTACTGGCTGAATCTGTGATCGAGGAGGTTCATGTTGGCAAAGATGTTCTGGCAGAGCAAGGGCGAGTCAATCAAGAAGTAAATGTTGTTCAGGTTGTTGGCAATGAAGAGAATCAGCAGTTTCTTCTTGGAGTTCCCCTTGAGTGCACGGACGTGGTTGAACAGCTTCGAGAGCACTGCGGAGACGAATATGAGACGCTTGAACTTCTTCCCGCTGACTGTGGCATTCAGAACAAGGTCCACTCTTTTCACAAGCGGCATCATGTACCGCACTGTGTTGTACATCACGTCTGCCAAGCTGTTGCCGTAGTTGTTGTTCATGAAGGCGACTGCGAGGTCGTTGAAGAAGGAGAGGATGAGATCGTGCGACTTGAGGATGGACCAGGGATCAATGTCCCGGCACAGCTTGAGGTAGCTCGTCAGCATCGTCTCAAAAGCGGGCCAATCGCCATCAAAGAACTTCTGGGAGTCCACCAATTGCGACAGTTGGGCGTCAGTGGCCCCCGAGAACGCCTCTTGCAGTGAGCCAACCTGCGCTGATGTGCTTCGTTGTGAGAGGTCCAGCGAGAGAAGAGCTGCGAACTGCGCCGCCACATCGCTCTGTCCCTGCGCCAAAGAGCACGCCTGCAAAACCTGTGCGAGGAACTGCTGAGACGTCATCTTCCAGCACAAACAGAGCGTTCAATGATGCTCTTTCGCCTCTTCAAGAGTGACATCAAGCTCTTTGTTTTTGTTTGGCCAGGTCGCCGCGTCTGGAACGAAAAAAAACATACGCCGGCCTCAACTTCGTACTATCTCTCCATCACCAACGACTTTCCCACCCACCAACACACTCTTAACCCCCTACTCCACTATCAAACCAATGGAAGTGTCATCCAGAAGAGCTCCTCAGGGCCGTGCCAAAATCCTGACCCGTGAGGACTTCGAGAAGCAGCAGAGTCAGCTCCAAAGTGCTCAGGCCAGGGCTCCAAGACAGAATGAAGACAGGTCCAAGGAGAATGGAAAGAATTCGGACACACAGAGCAGGCCAAAGAAGAAGAGAGCCAGAAAGAGCTCGAAGGAGAACAAGGGTGTCAAAGTTGTCGTGAGACTTTTGCCTCCAAACCTCGAGTCAAAGAGCTTCTTTGAGGCAACAGCCCCATTGACCGGTCCAGCTGGAACATTCGACGCATACTACGTCAAGGGCTACTATCCATCCAAGCCATTCAAACAACCAGTCTACTCCAGAGCATACCTATCATTCAAGAACCCACAGTATGCCGAGAAGTTTTCCCAGCAGTTCAGGGCTTATGCCTTCGAGGATGATCGGGAATCACTTGTGGCCAACATCACTGCTTCGATATTTCCCAAGATCATGGACTCAACTGAAAAGCCAAAGACTCCAAAGGCAAAACTTGAGAACATTCCTGCTTTCAAGCTGTTCATGAAGTACCGCAATGGTGAGATTGATAAGCCAAGTGCATTCCTGGTCAACGAAGCACAGTTGAAGAAGCAACGCTTGATTGAAGAACGGAACGTGGAACTACAAAAGAAGCTGAGGAAACAGCGACAAGAAGATCGACAGAAAGAGGAGGAATTGAGGGCCAAACTAGCAGAATTGAACTCAAAGGGAAAGAAGAACAAGAAGAAAGACAAAAAAGAGAAGGTCAAGCAAGAGAGTGGCTCGTCCTCCAAGAACACTTCGAAATCGTCATCACCAACTCCACAACCAGAGAAGAAGAACAGAAACAAAGAGAAGGCTGGACCAAAACCTGGAATGAACGGTACAACTACCAGTGAGCAGAAGCACAAGAAGAAGGCCTTGGATAAGAAACCCGCAAAGACCGAGGGGACTAATGGGTCATCTCCGGGTCCTCAGCAGAAGCCACAAGGAGACAAGAAGAAGCCACAAGAGAAGAAGCCACAGGAGAAGAAACCTCAGCAGAAGAAGCCCGAAGACAAGAAAACAAGAAAGCCCAAACCAGCGGACAGATCTACTGGAGGCCCATCAAATCCACAGGCAAAGCCGAAGTCTACAGAGCGCGCTGCAACACCTGATGCTGGATCATCTTCAAACCCAGCTACAAACAAACCAAAGCCAAAGAAGCCAAAGAAAGAGACACCACCAGGTGCTCTGAAGGAAGAACCAAAGAAGAAGATCCTCCTGAAGAGAACTGACAATTGATGGCCGTGATTGGCGCTGCTTGTGTGTATTTCTCGCCTTCGGAGTTGACTTCTCGCTTTTGTGTCAATCACTCAACTTTCTATATTCTCCAAAGCAGTACCACCAACAAAACCATCCACGCTTTTCTAAGTTTTCTCGAGTACCAATCAAGACGGCTCACTACATCTCCAAACCACCTTTCCTCACAATGCTTCACACAACCGAGTCCAACACGAAGTTCATGACTGCGGTCATTCATTGGCTTGCCGCCTTTCCATCCTCCATGATTCAACACAACGAGCCACTTGAACATCTTTGCCGTCCGCCTATGATTTCTTCCATCTTGAGACTTCTCATGGATGAGTCCTTCACCGTTGACGTGGACTTTTTGACCTACAGAGACATCAGCGAAGGTTTGCTCATTGACGTTCTGGACGAGGAGGAGTACGAGGCCATATTCAGAGGAGTGAAGCAGTACTTTGACGACAAGTTGTGGTCGAGAAAGAAGTTGTTCAAGTATTTGGGCATGCTCAAGTTTGAAGAGTTGGCAAGAGGCGAGTACCTTGCACTCACACTGTTGTGTTTTGTCTTTGCCGAGATTGGGTTACACGGCTACAAGAGTGGGATTGCTATCTCAACGATTTCGATGTTGGATGATGTTGACCAGGAGGAGTTGAAGCAATTTATGCTTGACGAACAAGACTTGAGTGGTCGTAACTTGGTGTTGATCCAGAGAGTGAACGTATTGGAAGTTGAGAATGCCGACTTGAAGAAGAAGCTTCGTATGAGTGAGAGTGAAGTGGTGAAGTTGAGAAAGACACCCAGCTACCAAGTCGAGAAGGAGCTAGAAAGTGTGATCACCTTGAAGAACGAAGAGGTCGAGAAGTTGAAGCAGGACTTGAGTGGCTTGAGACAGGCGAACAAAGAGTTGAAGCATGACTTGGACCAACTGAACGATGACCTTTTCGCCATTGGGTCTATACAGAAGTCACAAGCAGAAAGATCACCACGAAAGAAGACAGGAGGGCAGTTATCTGCTCCATCTAATGTCTTGAAGGAGTTGGAGCTTGTCAAGTGGGAACTCAACGTGATGTGTGACTGGGTGTCCGCCATGAGTATTGAACGCTACAAGGGACGAAAGTAGCCGTTTGGCCAAACGATACATGATAAATACAGAGTGCAGAGTGAATAGTACAAATGGGTTGGTTATAAAGAGTAAAATAAATTCAAAGAAAGACTGAAAACACACAGCGTTAATTAGGATAGAAAAACAGCATGATCCACAAGCCGAGACCCTGCATTGAGCAACATTATGAGCTTAGAAGAGAGCATCAAGTGTACAACAGATACACAAGGCAGCAAGACAGGCCATACAACAGCCACCATCACTGCTAGACTTCTGTGGAGCCTGCTGTACGTAGACTGGCTGCTGCTGCTGGTAGTATCCCTGCTGTGGAGGACCCTGCTGGTAGTACTGACCCTGTGGTGGGCCCTGCTGGTAGTACTGCTGGCCACCATAACCTTGCTGGAAGCCTCTGTCACCCTGCTGCTGAGACGGTGGTGGGCCAGATGGAGGAGCGTACTGCTGGGTTGGTGGCGGACCGGATGGAGGAGCGTACTGCTGGTTACCGGACTAGAGGGAATGTTAGTATAAGGTCTCAGGTGAGTTTGTTGGGGTGACGCAGTTCTCAACCCAGGAGCAGGAACTGAAAACTGAGAGCATATGGAGATAGTGGATACTCACGTTGTAGTATTTATCGGCGGACATTGATGATGAATGATTCGTTGTGTTGTCAGATAGGTCAACTCAAGAGAGGTGTGAATGTGAGATGTTTTGTGGGGAGGCGGCGTTAATCAAGTGTAGAAGAAGCGTGAGACTTGCAAAAACACAACAGGAGCACGTCAGTGAAAACACTTCAGGAGTTGAACAGGACGGAAGCTCGTTGAAGGAGGCGAAACAGGCACAATCACAGGATTTTATAATGCCCAGAGGCTGTGAGGGTCCAAGCAGCGCCTCGTTGGTTGTGACTTTTGTTGCCGGACGTTTTCGCGGGTGTGGCCTTTACCGAGATCCACGGTCACGTGTGCGATCACGTGTATCCTTCAGATTTAGAACTCTCAACATCTGTCAACCCCGCAGTTCGCGATATCCCAACAACTTGCAACACTGCTAAAGCCACCTCTTTCGAAGGGGTCGGGACTTACTCGGTCCTAGATCAGCTCTGGATGCCTCTTTTGCTTGAATGAACTTCGAACACGACTACATCAACCTTCTGGCCGAGCCATTGCGAGCTCCTACGATCCGTCTGCCCCCAGTGGCTGCTCCTTGGAGAGCTCACAACAAGCCAAGGGAAGAAAGCATATCCACGCTCAGATCATTAATCACGTCAGTATTGAGACTGGACTGGTTCGACCTCTACCGAATTCCCAAAGACTCAGAAGGGTTCACCAAGAAGACGTTCGATGAAGCGTTTGACGAAGCGTTCAACTCAGACGAGCAAGTCACAGATCACATCCTACAGATCATCAAACTGGAGATTGAATCAGGCATGCTCAACCCAACATACAGGAAAGAGAGACAACAACAGCTGAGAGAATGGGTACATGACTACTACTACGACCAGCTCCAAGCATACTCCAACACAACCACTTCGACAAGAAACAACCACACTCTTGATCTCAAAGTAGCATACATCTTGTTCTCACACATCCTCCCCCACATCTTCAAAGACGGAATCTGGATCCACAAGAGAACATTCTACGATTTCTTGAAGCGTGTCAAAGCCAGCCCAGAGGCAACTGTCCTGCTTTTACCAAACCACAAGTCACACATCGACTATATCATCATCCACTTCATGTACGTTCGGTTTGAGCTAGAGACACCGCTTGTCATTGCCGGAGAGAACCTCAATGTCCCGATCTTTGGCCCATATTTGAAACGGCTTGGTGCAGTGTTCATCAAGCGCAAGTTTGGAGCAGATGATTTCTGGTATGCGGAAAACATGCGCAACCTCATGGGATGGAAGACTGCTAGACCTGGTCAGCAAGTTGAGTTGTTCATTGAAGGTACGAGATCCAGAAACGGAAAGCTCATGCTAGCAAAGACAGGGTTCATGCAATTGTTGAAGGAAAGTATTAAGGGCCAGGATGCATTTGTCCAACCAGTGAGTTTGATCTACGAGAAACCATATGAGTTCAACGAGTACTTGGTTGAGTTGAATGGTATGGACAAGGTCCAGGAGTCATTCACGAGCATTTTCTCAGCTGGACTGAGGTTGCTACTGGGAAAGTCAGACAACTACGGTAAGCTGATAATCAAGTTTCACGATGGATTTCTGAACTTCAACGACTATCCGCACGTCAAAGAGCTGAGTAACGAGGTGATCAAAAGGATTCATGACACCAGCTACATCACTGAAATCTCGGTACTGGGACTGGCTTTGAGCATCATGTTCTACAAGCAAGTACATGTCAAGAGAATGAAGAAGACCAGTGTCGTCACGCTCTTCAAGGAGCTGTGTGAGAAGCTGATTGACAGAGGAGCAGATACAGAGCACTTGGTTGCACGGCTCAAGATGTCAGATGATGAGTTGGTAGTTCTTTGTGATTCATTGGTGTACAAGTTTCTCGGTGAGCACATCACTGTCTTTGAAGAGGAGTACATGATTAAGGAAGAGACATCCCTTGTATACTACAAGAACTCCCTTTTGAACAACTTCATCTCAGAGATGTTCCTCATCAAGACCAAGAACTCTTCCATCACAATGACTGTCTTGAAGAAGCTGTTCGACTATGAGTTCATCACATCTAGAATTGATGAGTCTATTGAGGTATCACCCCATGACAAGGAATTGTTTGGTGATCTTTTGAACCCATTCATCGAGTCCTATGAGCTGGTCTTGAACAACTTGCATGGGGTCATCAAGATCAGCCTCAAGCATTGGCTGCATTTGCTCTACCTTTCCTCACCAAACGTTTCCTACAAGGAGAGCATGAACAAGTCAAACATCCTCTATGCTATTTACACTCTTCAGTCTCTGAAGCTCATCAGACTGACCAAGGCTGTTGAAATTGAGGTTCTTGACGAAGATTCCATGCTTCTCTTCCGTGAGTATCTCCACTGTCTCCGGACCAATCGTCTGCTCAAACATGAACACGAGGTATTCCAGAAAGTGAATGCATCACTGAATGAAACCAAGCTCTGAATGCAGACAGATCACTGAGCTCTGACAATGACTCGTTCATCTGCACCTGGTCCATTCAAAAGTCTCTCTCTCAACTCATTATCCCATACAAAGATGTACAACCCCTTGACACCCCTTGTCAAGAGAACATTTAGAGAATTCAATATGATCTTCTGTTTGACCTGATCAACATTCTTGATGTTCTTCTTCCTTGTAAAGCCAGCGTAATCGTCATACATCTCCGGCTTCACGATGATCTGGTCTGTCTCCTTATCATACCCAATTGACCTTCCAAGAATCACACCAGCGTAGTTGAGATCGAAGCCCTGGATGGTATACACTGATCCAACCTCATCAATAGTGTCATCTCTTTCGGACCATGGGATGGTGATCTGTGGCAAGTATCTGTCCCACCGGAGCTTGAAGTCATCAGACTGCGAATAGACAAAGTAGTCCTTACCATCGAGTCTGTACGGGAAGTCATATGTCGCCACAATACGGGACTGTCCATGCACGGAGTTTTGCAGCTTGATCTGTTCGTACATCTCCAAGCAACTTTCAAAGATCTTGAAGTCAAACGTCCCCATGGAGGCATCATGTACCGGAAGGGGAAGGATCTGTCTTTCAGTGGAGATGGCAGTGATCCATCTGATAAGGTCATCCTGGGCAACGACTCGGAACTGTTTCTTCAAGTTGTATGTTTCATGGTTGTTGACACGAGAGTCGGAAAGGTAATGTGATAGAGACGCGCCATCTTCACCATCAAGATTCCAGAATGAACCCATTCGGAGGGACTGTTTGTCATCAAAGACGACGATGACGACCTTAGAGATCTTCAATAGTTCTTCAAGATGGTTGTCTTGCTGGAAACGCTTGAATGCATCTTTAGAAGTGGACAAGAGATGTGCTTCATCAACGATGAGAACGTCAACTTCCTGGCGAACTTCCTGCTGATTACTGTGGACGTACTTGTTGATCAAGGAGGTTGGTCGTTCCATGTCTGACTTGTTGATGTATGGGAACTGCTTCGAGATTTGGTGATACAACTTCAGCATTTCCGGGTGATTGACAACAAGGAAGTTGTTCGTGCCGGATAGTGTCTGTTCAGTCGTAGTTCTTGAAACCTTTTGGATTTCATTGAAGATGGAGTTGATGATGACACTCTTACCAGTTCCTGCATCACCGTTGATGACAAACACAGAAGGCATACCTGAGTGGTTGGAGTCGAGATTATCATTGATGAATGTCATAATCTTGGTCTTGAGCATCTGCTGTTCATATGATAATGTGATATTTGAGATCTTGTTCACAGCGGCGCTTGGAGCATTGTACGGAGCATTATAAACGCCTGTGTTTGGCCTTTTGCGTGCTTGAGTCTTTGAGCTGGTCAGTGTCCTCTTATTAGTGGAAGCAGAAGTCATTCTGAGAAGATGATTGTTCAAAGGAATGAGTGAAAGAGCGTGTCTCCTGGCCATCTGGTGGTAGGTAAGTGGTGAAAAAGAGCCCAATCTAAAGAGACTGATGCCTGGAGCTTAAGTCCGCTGGGTGAGATCGACGTGCCCCAACCATCTCATCAGGTGATAATCACGTGTTGTGCGCGAATATGTTCGATATGGATAAGACGGGTATGACGTACGCGGGGGTGCCAGGTGCCAGGTGGGCGCAGTTGAGCACCAGCTCGGGGGTGGAACTATATTTAAACGTGCAAAGCCTATAGATAGCACCCTTGAGAGCACATAGAGCCCGGGTATGAAGGAGTGAGTGGGATACAGCGATGAAGGCGCAGTAGAGCCGATTGGGTTTGACCGTTGACTCCAAACTTAGCCAAAGCACGACGGGAGCGGGTGTATGGATAACAGAGTCGTAGATCGCAACAGATTGGGAAGGTGCAACGACAAGCAGAACAAGTTTACGTGCAAGAGACGAATGCAGCGAATGGTTCAACCTTCCAGCCCACCGATTGGCCCACCAAATGTGTGCTTGTAGTCTGATCTGAACACAACGGGGCAGCGAACTCGAGTGAATTTCTTTTTCCTGTTTCTCGCTGACGATGACGTTGTTGCGGCAACCAGCGTTGCACTTGTTTTTCTTTTCCCACCAAAAATCGCCATGGCAACAGTCACAGCGCGGCGAGTTTGCCAAACAACAAAAATTAAAGGGGCCACGCGCGACGGGGCTGTGAAAGCGGCCGGCGGGCAGCGATCGTTTGTGCGAAGAGCGATCACAATTTTGGAAAACAGCTTTTGTTTCACGTCCCGCGGGTTGATTGAGAGCGAGGGCCTGCTATATATTCGTCCACTCGTCGCTCCTTTAGGCAGCCCAGCATACACTCCCCGTATCTGCCTGCCCCCACCGGACTCTCACACACCGCTTTGCCCCCACAACCGCTGAATCCAGGAAGCCAAGTCTCTCCCACACCGAGTCCGACCCACTGCCTCCAGAGTTCCAGAGTCCCAGCCCCTATTTACATACCGCGCTCCTATAAACTCCCCCCATCCACCACCCGCGGTCGCTATTTCTCCACACACCACCACCCATAATTAGACAAAAACACACACACACACAAGCTACTCAGCATGAAGAAGGAACTCCAGTTCTTGATATGGGCACACGTGCTCATAGTCACGGTCCTCGTTTACAACGTTTTCGACCTCATGACGCTGCTCTATGACGACTCCTTCGCCGACCAACTCACCGACCTCGACCTCAACCCACCACCGGGCACACCAGAACAGCCACAGCTCATCCCAAAGATCATCCACCAGACATACAAGGACACAAACATCCCAGCCAAGTGGCAGGAGGCCCAAAAGAAGTGCATTGACCTCCACCCAGACTACCAGTACATCATGTGGACCGACGAAATGGCCAGAGACTTCATCTCAGAGCAGTACCCTTGGTTCCTTGAGACATTCGACGGCTACAAGTACAACATTGAGCGTGCCGACGTGATCAGATACTTTGCCCTGATCCACTACGGCGGTATCTACATCGATTTGGACGTTGCCTGCGAGCGCAGACTCGACCCATTGCTCACAGTTCCAGCCTTTGTTAGAAAGACATTGCCAACTGGTATCTCCAACGACGTCATGGGCGCTGTTCCAAAGCATCTGTTCTTCCTCAAGGTGGTTGACAGTTTGCAGAAGTACGACACCAACTACCTTGTGCCGTACCTGACCATCATGTACTCTACAGGCCCATTGTTCCTCAGTGTCATTTGGAAGCGCTACAGACGTTGGGTTCAGGTTCCAGCCTCCGGCGTCGTGAGAATCATGTTCCCAGAGGACTACAAGAAGCACACTCGTTCATTCTTCTCTGTCCTTGAGGGTTCTTCCTGGCACTTGGGCGACGCTCACTTCATCAAGAGCATGGGCGACCACATTGCCCTCGCAGTCATTGCTGGTTTCCTCTTGGCTTCTGTCCTCTTGTACGGTGAGTACAGACTCTACGTCTGGTTGGTGAATGGTTCCTACAAGAACACATTTGTCAAGAGGTTGTGGAACAGATATGTCAAGAAGACACACATCAAGAGAAACAGAAAGAACTCCAACTTGGAGTCCTACGAGATGAGTCCACCTGTCAAGCCCGAGGTCTAATCTCCACACATCTTTCTACACACCCAACGTCTTCTATCCCAGACCCACGCAAACCACCATTTCATGATGCCATGTTCTGATTTTTCCTCGTCTTTCATTCCATTGTCTGTCTCCCCCACTAATTGGTACGCTCCCACACACAGCACACAGACAATCACTTCCGCTGACATTTCACTGACGCTTACACTTTCATATACCTCTATTGTTAATATCTTTCTGTCTTTTCCTGTTGTTCTCGGTTGGTTTTATTTGTTGGTTTTTCAAAAGGAGTATGCTTCATCACGCGTATACTTGTCGGGTTCTGGACTTCTTGGACCTGATGCCTTCCGCCTTTCTGCATTGTACAATAGACATCTCATACGTCGCTTATGGTCCTTTCTAAGTAGTCTATAGTATTGAACCAAGCATAAGCATTCACCCGATCTGCATGTTCAATAGACGAGCTGTAAGATTCGTCACGTACACGATACAGCCTATACTAGTGACACATCGCAATCCGATAACATCCAAACGACTACACAACTTGTGATAGATCAACAAACAATGGGGAATAAGTATATAGAAGAAGAGAACGTCTCTGACATAACAAGGAAATAAAAGAGAGTAAAAAAGATTTCTAAACGTTACCAATGTACACTTAGATGCAGGTCAATGAGTTAGCTTAAGACAAAGTGGCAGTAGAGCCAGAGGTCTCGAGCCACTGAGAGACAGTGTCGGCGTCCAAACCACTGGAGAAGTCAGTGCTGTCGTCCAACTTGACAACAGCGATAGAACCATCACTGGAGAAGACAACAGCAGCCTTCATGGAAGAGCTGACTGGTCTGGCAAAGTAGTCCTGGACACCACCACCACCGGTAGAGGTACCGTCGTTACCCTGACCGTCGTGGATGTGGGTAATGAGTCTGTCGTCACCTTCGGACAAGATCTCAAAGAGATCCAACTCACCACAACCAGTACTCCAACAAGAACAGCTTCCGTACTGGGCAGTTCTGGAGATCTTGGAGTTGAGCAACCAGATGGCTGGCATGTCTGGGTTGGAAGCACCAGAGGAGGAAGAGTCAGTTGGCATCTCGAACTCCAACAAGAAGATCTTCTGTGAACCACCGAATCCGTGGTAGGCTGGGATACCCTCTCTGTAGTATCCACATCCGTCATCACCATCGTCACAAGAGGCACCGGAGAAGATGATAAACTCGTCATCGGAGGCCAAGGTGACCTCATCAAGGGCAACGGCAGAGGAAGCGGCACTGACACCATCAGCAGCGGCGTAAGAAAGGGAAAGACCGAAACAAGTCGACCAGACACCAGACTCAGAACCACCCTTGGTGTTGAGGAAGACAACGTTGTCGGTACTGCCTGGGGTGTAGTAAGAACCACGGGTCCAGTCAGAGGAGCCAGTAGAGGTAGCGGTGGCTGAGCTCGAGGTAGAAGACTTGGTGGAAGAGGCCTTGGTGGAGGTGGTGGTGGCAGAGCTGGAGGTGGCATCATTGGCAGCACCGACAGCAGAAGAGACAACAGCAGCGGCAGAGGAGGCAACGTTGACGGAAGAGACCAAGGTGGTGGTCTCAGCAGCAGTGGTCTCAGCGGCAGTAGCAGCAGCCTCGGTGGTTGGGGTGGTAGTCTCAGAGGAAGAGACAGTGATCACCTCACCCTGGGCGTTGACGTAGACGGTCTGGGTGACCTCAACGAGAGCAGTAGCAGCGTCTCTCTTGTGGGCGTGGTGAATGTGCTTGGTGGTGGTACAGTCGGCATCAGCAACATCTCTCTTGACCTTCTTGGTAGAAGAGGAAGATGGGGTGTAGGCAGCAAACTGCAAGAGCTTGACTGGACCTCTGAAGTGAACGGACAACTCCTCATCCAATGGGGAGTTTGTACCGGAGAAAGAGACAGTCTCCTGGGTACACTCACAAGTGGTGTCGTCCATAAAGGTAACATCAGAGTATGTACCAGAGTAGCCGACATTCTTGTAGGTGACAGCAGACACCTCAGAACAGTAGTAGTTACCGTTCTCGTAGGAGCAGCTGGCAGTGGCCTTAGAGACCAAAGCAGAGAGGATGGAGAGCAAGACGGTGTTGGAGAACTTCATCTTGTGTGTGGTGATTCGATCAGCGAGTGACTGTTGTTGACTTGCAAGTGAGTAAAACGTTGATGTTTCAATTGGGAGGGACTGGGAGGACAGCTAAGTGCTTTTGAGGTGGATCTGTTTCAGGAATGTTTTGAAAGGAATGGACGAATCTCTCTGTGTCTGTTGTACTTGATGACTGTGAACGAGTGTTGTAGACAGTGGTGGGTTCAACGGGAGGTGAGAGTTCAGGAGTGAATTAGATCTGCTGGGTGGGCTGAGCTAAACTCGTGAGGAAACGTCCCGTGCCTGCGAGGCCGTCTGTTGTTATAAGTTTTGCCCAGGGGCTGACGGGGGCTGCTGGGGGTTGGCTCACCCCTGTACTGAAACGCATAACAACGCGTCCACCGAAGCCTTCCGCGGTAAACAAGCCTCATGTGTGATCCGCATGAATTTGCATATCCCGAGACATTTTCGGCCCGATCAGGCAATATCTCGATTGCGCATTTCCTCATTGGGTATTATTGAGAGCGCGTCGACCGCGAATCCATCCAGATTGGGCTAATTACTGCCTATCTTGCCGTACGCAATTACGCCAAGTCCGCAAATGGCGCGGCTTCGCGAACGACAAATTGCGCCAAACCTGAACACCAGCCTCTCTTGGGTCATGGCCAGCCCTCGCAACTCTCTCGACCGCTCTCGAGTCTTTGATGGCTGGCACAAAGATAGCTGGAAACAGATAAACACGTTTTTAGTGCGTGCTTTGACACATTCAACATGAACATCAACTGCACACTAAAATATCTTGACAGTTGATGGATTTCAGAACCACCAAATCAGTGTGGAACGGCTAAGATTTAAACACCCACGCAAGCCTCTAAAGTCTGAAGAAGCCATCTCAGCCAAAGAGCGTAGACCGAAAAATCCGCAGATTTCGCGAAACTCTACGTGACAATCTTCGCAACTTTCCCGTTTGGGTTAACTGCGAGCGTCAGAACGTCAGAACCACAAAGCACCAACCCCAAACCGCACTTCTGAAACGCTCTGTCGCAAATTGGATCAGAACCCTATACTTGATCTAGCCCTTTGCACTCCACAAAAGAAACATCAAAAGAGCACACAAGATGACCCGGTCTGAAGGTATATATGTTCACCCAGTACACATGCTTGAGCCTTGTCACTTGTGGGATCTTGGACCTTGGGGCTTAGCAGTACGAAAGAACCATCCTGGTATCAAGCCTTGTATCGTTGTTTTGTGACTCTTCCGGCGCAGGTTTGTTAGGGCTCTGTTTCAGATGTCCACAGGCAAATGATGAACCACAAAAAGAGGTTAGTGAAGGATCAGTATGTGTGTCTTTAGCGGCCAAAATATTGTGGCCTCCAAACGCCAGACCCAAGCGACGGCAATTGGTTCTAGGTGGTTCCCGAACAGCGCCCAGCACAACTCCGAACCAGAACAGTCATACGTAGCTGCTAGTGCTGTTGGCTAAGGCAGCTTTGCAGAGCTATCGTAGCACATCCATCTTGTTTGGTGTGCGTTCTGAGACTGGTACTCTTTGTTAGGTGGGCTAGATGCACGTAATCTAAAGATCGCTTGCATCACCGTTCTGTCTTCTGCCCCATCCTGCTGCAAAACGTCACAATGTTGCAAGGCACACTTTCCAACACCACAGTGCTCGCAACACAAGAGGAGAAGCTCCGCTCTAAAGTGATCTAGCCTTTATGCTCTTGCCATTAGAGTTTAAGGCACCAACGGTTTTTTCTTGAGGGATGGGATGCTGGTGCTTTCAACATCGTATCGCGAGCGATAGAGCCGAGACGTACTACTACATACTCACCCCTGTTTTGAATGGGAGCATCTAGAAAGACGTCTGATAATACCAGTGGCTATACTGGGGCGTTTATCCACGATTGATGTGAGTGACATAGAGAACTTGAGCTCTAACTGGTCACTGGACATCGCAGCACCAACTGAACAGATTCCTTTTGCTTCACGAAGTCAACCATTACCTCGAGGGTCGGATGTATGAACCTAAATCTAACAGTGAATATGTTGGGAAACAGCTAGGCCAGCTAAATTGTGCGTAGATGCAGATTGGCTTTTGCAAACTCTAACACCACTGGCCGCCTATAATGACAAACCATGGCTCGAGGCATGCATGGCTGGCCGAAGCAGTTAGCGGGTGAAATCGTCTAGAAACTGGTCATTGAAGATCTTGTGTGGTGATAGACTACTGTGGTGTTCACACTTGAGCCCGTGGAGGCGTATTCCCGGCCAAATAAGCGGTGAAGATATTTCCTCCAATATTGACACGGTCACACAAACACTGCAGATCAACAATTCATCAATTGGCCGTGTGGTCTAGTGGTATGATACTCGCTTTGGGCGAAGATTGGGTAACACCCGGTCTAATTTGCTACAGACATGTGAGTGGTCCAGGGTTCAATTCCCTGCCCGGCCCATTTTTTTTCATGTTGTCGGGCGAGTTCCGAGGGTAAATTGCCCGGAATTGGTCCAATTCTCCAGATGGATTGAGACTGTGACCACAACCTGGAAGAGCAGACGCCAGTACACTTACAGAGATCACCTCAATGAAGACGTACTCCTATCAGAGAACAAACGTACTCTGAGAAAGGGGAAACTGATCTACAGTCAGCTACCCTACAAGTACTACTGAACTGAAGAGACATTGAGCAACTTTACAAGAGAGTCAGAAGTCGTGGGCCGAAGTTGAGATGGGAGGATGGAGTGTAAAGACCACAGGATGCAATCAACAAGCCAAGGATAGAACGAATACCATTAACCAGCAGCCATCTACGCATTGTTGAACGATCTCCACTACAACATCTTCCATCACGTTCCATTATCTTCTCCCTGATCGACCTCACCCGCTTCAAACTGACCAAACATACACCGAACATGGTACTACAATTATATAGTGCCCACTTATACATGTAACTTAACCAAAAAAAAAAAAAAAAAACAAACGCGATAGATGGGCGGCGCATGAAGAATACACTCCGATTGCGCTATAGATGCGCCGTCAACGTTTCAATTACCAAGCTAATCACACCATGGAGGACCATCTCATTCCCTTGAACGACTTGAGGTTTGACTCCAACATCAACGGTCTTGTGAGGTCCGAAGCTCCCTTCTCAATCAGACTCTCAGAGGACAAGGAGATGCTCGTTATACTTGACAATTCAGTTCTATGGTACAAGGGTGATCTGCTCGCAAGAAAGCTGGTTCATGAGCTACCAGTTCTCAGTGCTTTCTTTGCTGTGATGAACGGCTCAAGCTCTATTGATAGAGTTGACAAGGAGAAGGTCCTGTTTGTGATGCTCAAGGATGTCGCTCATATCTACTGCAGAGATGGCCGTTCATACGTCATCAGTTTCCCATTCGAGGTCAGCAATGCCTTCCCATACGAGAACGGAGTTGTCATTGAGCGTACGGGCTCTACTTATACGCCCTTCCTCACCATGTCCGAACCAATGAAGGAACTTGGAAGTATCGTTTCCTCATCCACCTCCTCGTTATCCATGCATGAAAGCCTCATTCTGTTCCCCAACACACCAGACACTTCCATTACAGTCACTTTCAACAAGAAAGACAACACGATTGCCCTTTACCACACTCGACTCCTGAACAGGTCCAATACAAGCATCCCAAACACCGCATCGTCGAATACTTTAAGGCGCAAACCATCACAATCAAGCAGGCGTGCCACGATACCAGCCAACATCAACGCCGACATCGAATCAGCAGAAAGTGAGATCCGCATGGACAAAAAGAGATCGGTGTCACATCAGGAAGCTATGTCATTCGACCGTATGGCCTCATATGATTTCACTGGGAACTTGAAGACAGCGGAGACCATTTCTACAACGGCTACATTCGAGTCCGCCAATCTGAGGAAGGACGCCATATTGACCAAAATTGACAGTATCAGACTTGCGTACCAGAGCAAGATCAAGAACATGCAATGTCAAAGCATGTCATTTGAAGGGAAAGAGGCTATCATTTTGAGAAACCCAGTGACGGACCTCTTCGAGGTTCTCTTGTTCGAGTCATCAGACTCTTCTGTCTCCCTCCCTCGCTACACCACATCAATCAACTTGTCAGACAGGTATATCGATTTTGCTGTGTGTTCGATTCCGGGATTTTGTGTTCTGGTATCCAAGAGCAACGAGATTGTGATGTTCAATCCATTTCTTAGCTTGACATCCACCGTCTTCAAGCCAACAAGTCACATTGTCAAGATCCATGATATCCAAGGCACTCAGCTGATCGTTCAAGATGACCAGAACAAGATTCTGAACTACAGACTTACATTTTCACCAAGATTGGACCTCGTCACGAGGTGCTTGGCCTCTTTCAAGTACATCATGAACTCTTACTCCTTCAACTACCTATGGCTTACCTGGATCAGTGCATATGCCATTGTGAAGGATGACTGGGAGGCACTCATCCTCACTGTCTTGACAACAGTTTTGCCATTTGCAGTGAAGCCATCCAGCATTGACTCTTCCAACTTGATCTCGTCGCTCCTCTCGAAGATTGACATACTTCAGATGAGAGCTCTCAAGGACGAATTCGCATTGTCAGAGATGGCCCCAAATATTGTATTTGCACTGCACTTGATACGTGAAGACTTAAAGTTGAATGTGTTGAATGTCAAATCAACTCAAGATCTTGGTTTGCTGTTGGCCCAGCTTTCATACTGGATGTCATGGAATGACAAGTGGTGGGGATACTACGGCTTCTCGCTGCAAGATTTGAACAAGTCCATCAAGTTCCCACAACCACAGATATTGGCTTCTCCGCCTGACTTGATGCAGTCTCTTGCTTCAATCTTCCAAACAGACATTGTTCCATACTGCTCCTTCTCCCAGCTGGCTCAAGAGAGTGAGAGTATTGATGAGATTGTTACACCGAGAACATTCTATGTCCTAAAGCTCTTCGAAGCAGTTATTTCACCAGACTTCTCTCCAAATGATGTTGTCAGTATGATGGCTGAGTACAACATAACACAACAGGAGCTTGATACTTTCCCTGTGGGTATTGCCATTCCATTACAAGAAGCAGTGTCGTTTTGTCAACAGAACATTGTCAAGACTGACGACTGTGACCCGCGTATGGTTGAACTACTTGACAGAAAGGACCTACAGGTGTTAAATGGCGCTCACTTGAAACATCACACTCCTATTCATTCTCAGAATCACATCCAAACCAAGGACGTGCATCAGATCATTACCTCCATTCAATACCCACCAGATCCACTTGCACCAGTTGAGCAGGAGAGATTTGACGTCACCAAGCACATCTTCTCGGAAGACAGACGTTTCTTCGAAATCTCAAGACTTCTCCAGACTTCCCAAGTCCAGACTGTTATGGCTGAGGAACTCGCCACACTTTCAGAACATGAATCACTCTCTAAACAGAAGGAGCTATCAGTACTGGCTTCACTGAAGACATTGACCATTCCTCTTGGACGTTCCATCCTGTTCTTCTCTAGCAAGATTCCACTGGTTACTGAGAGATTTCCCGTGCCGAAGCTGAACTTCAACACCCTGATCCAACCGGACAACACGACTGTTTCGCTGGAGAAGGATGTCATCAGTGACAGCGCAATGCAATGGGGCTACTTCCACAACGGTGCTGCTACTGGTCTGACCATTTCGAAAGATGCCAAGGGTATCTCAGGAAGTTGGATTGTTTTCAACAAGCCAAACTCATTGACTTCTCAGCATGGAGGGTTCTTGCTCGGCCTAGGTTTGAACGGACACTTGAAGAACCTTGAGGAATGGAACATCTACAACTATTTGGGTCCGAAACACATGTTCACAAGTGTTGGACTCTTGTTAGGAATGAGTGCAAGTTTGAGAGGAACCATGGATGTCAAGCTTACCAAAGTCCTCAGTGTTCACGTTGGTGCATTGCTTCCCCACGGTGCCAGTGACTTGATTGTTGCTACTCCAGTCCAGACAGCTGGTTTGATTGGAATTGGATTGCTCTACTTGGAGTCTCAACACAGAAGAATGAGTGAGATCTTGCTCTCTCAGATCAATGGGAAAATTGTGATCGAGGAGAAGGAGGTCGCAGATGAGAGCTACAGACTGGCCGCCGGTATTGCTCTTGGATACGTCAATTTGGGCAAGGCAAATGATCTCAAGGGCCTCAACGATACTCATGTTGTTGACAGACTGATGGCCATTGCCGTTTCTATGAAGGACGTCCAGACTGAACAAGCTTTTGATAAGTCTATTGCTGGAGCTATCATTGCATTGTCATTCATCTACTTAAAGTCCAACAATGATGCTATTGCTAAGAAGTTGTCAATCCCAGAGACCAAACAACTCTTGGACTACATCCGCCCAGACTTGCTACTATTGAGAGTAGTAGCTAAGAACTTGATCATGTGGGATTCCATTGGATCTACCCGTTCTTGGGTTGAAGACCAAGTGCCTCCTTCAATCATGGATGATGCTTCAGAGGATGGCAGAATTCAGAACCTGAGTTACTTCTACATCATTGCAGGCGCTTGCTTGGTAATGGGAATCAAGTTTGCATCAACTTCCAACATCCATGCAAGAAACACCATCTTATCATACTACGATCAAGTGACTGAAGTGATTGACGAGCTTGAGGCTGACAGCACTTACAACGTGAGATTGATCAAACAAGCGATGCTTCAAGCACAGTACTCTCTGGCCATTGCTCTTTCATTGGTTATGGCAGCTACGGGTGATTTGGAGACCTTCAGAAGGTTGAGAATTCTCCATGGAAAGTTCAAGAACACAACTAACGAGAATGCATTTGGTAAGTTCATGGCTACCAACATGGCCTTGGGATTCTTGTTTTTGGGTGGTGGTCAGTATGCTGTTAACACATCCTCCAATTTTGGTGTTGCTGCGTTGGTCACTTCGATCTATCCACTATTCCCAAGACAGGTGGCAAACGACACTGATGTTCATCTACAAGCGCTTCGTCACTTCTGGGCTCTGGCTGTTGAGCCGCGTTGCCTTGTGGCCCGTGATATTGACACATCTGAGATTGTTCGTGCAGAGGTCACTGTTGAGTTTAAGGATGGTACATCAGAAGTGATCAAGACTCCAAGCTTGCTTCCTTCCTTTGAGCGAATTGAGAAGCTGTCTCTTTTGTCGTCAGGTGAGTACTTTGACCTTGTTGTGAATGACATGGGAACGTTGAAGTCCAACGGAGTATTGCATATCTACAAGAGACGGAGAGTCGGCGTGATTAAACGGTCAGTCTCGATCCTTCTCAAGGAGATCAACGCCAAGTTTGACGAGGAAAATGCAGACAACAAGAAGTACTTGAACTGTGACCTCTTCCAAAACTTCAAGAAGGAGGACATTCGGGAGCTTCTCGAGGATGGTTCTGACACTGTCTACAAGTCCAACATCATTGACAGACAGATTGAACTGAGTCACATGCTGAAGAATCCCTCAAATGTTGATGATCTCTGGAATCTCAGACTGATCTTCTCTTATTATGACAGAATGCTGGGAGAAGAAGACTCGTATTACTTGTCACTGGAGTTTGTTGACAGCTTGAAGAACATTCTTTGGCAATCAGTCAAGTCTTGAACATGCTAGGAATATACATAATTGCATACACATGGTTGAATGTCATTCTATTCGTTGAATGTGTGTACTAACTGCTGACTTAGATGAGGACTCCATCCCTTGGTGAGAGGAACTGTCTCAAGACAACACCACCTTCACGTAGCACATTCGATGATAGGTCATCCATGCTGTAGCTCTGAGAGTACACCACCTCAGTGATCCCACTTTGAACAATCTTGACAGAGCATGTCAAACAAGGACAGGTGTTGCAGTACAATGTTGCATTGGATCCAATTCTATCTCTTCCACTCTCAAGAAGGGCGTTTTCTTCGGCATGCAAACAGAGACACGTAGATAACCCAGCACCAGAGCCATTTCCGGTGTTGCATCTTGAACAACCACCTTCGTTGCAGTTTGTCATGTGCCTTGGTGTTCCGTTGTAGCCAGTAGCGATAACCCTCTTGTCACGGGCAATGACAGCACCAACGCGTCTCTTCATACAGTTGGATCTCAATGCAGCCAAGTCCGCCAAGCGCATGAAGTAGGCATCCCAGCTTGGTCGGAGTCTGGTCTGGTCCATGATGTTCAGCTCTGAAAGCTGTGAGTAGAGCTTGTCAACATTAGTGGATGTGTTAATGATCTTGACATCGGCCTTGGATATAACCTCGGTTAGCACACTCTCCTTATCGAATCTCTGGAGCTCTGAGGCCTCTGAGAAGGATATAAAGTCAAGATCAGGGTAATGAGTCTGGTATCTCTGCCATCTGAGCTTGAGTGGTGCATCAACCGAGATGTGAAGGAAGAACGGCCTCTTTGCAAGCTGTGCGAGGTCACTGACAGAGCTGACATCTGTCATGACGTAGAGTGTTCTCCAGTTCATCGTGACGTGATCAATGAGATCAGCTAGGGAATCAAACACCAACTCGGGCTTCAGTTCACGCGCATCAAGAGTTGATTCGTTGAGGTTGAGACCATTGATCTTGCTGCTGATATCGTCGTCTCTGGTGAAGTCGATGAACTGGAACCCTTGCAGCGTCAAATGACGCGCAATCTCCGTCTTACCAGAGCCCAAGGTTCCGGAGATCCCCACAAGCATGATGAGCAGCAGTGAGCGAGTTCTCTGCCTGTGTGAGAAGATTAAACGCGTCCTTGAGTCTCCGGGTGAGAAGCCAAACGTGCCTCTGTAGAGTCCATGGTGTCCGGGTGTGTAATCAATTCACAGGGAACGGTAACGCGGAAATTTTGGCTGATTTTCGCCCTGCCTAGCGCGCTCCGCCTAGAGCTTTTTTGCGCAAATGACGTAATTAGACAGACCAGGTGAAAATCGTGCAGGGTTGTGCATACGGGACGCTTTTTTTCGAATTTTGGCCTAGTGGACAGGGGGGTTTTGAGATTCCAGGTTCGAGTTCCATGGATGAGCTTAGTTTATTGAATAAAATGAGGCTCATGGATCTAGTTGATTGGCTTCTAATTGGATTGGTAGTGGTCTATTGTGGTATATCTATTGTTATAAAGCACTATACAAGCCCTGGTGTGGCGGAGAGCGTCCAAGTGTCCGTACATAGTGAGGTGAGTCGTCACAGCGGCAACATGTCAACTCAAAAACACCAACAACT